>CAUYRT010093526.1:0-35592 GCA_963574885.1 Lepilemur ruficaudatus
AAATATATATAGAAAAAATTAGCCGGGCATGGTGGCACATGCCTGTAGTCCCAGCTACTCGGGAGGCTGAGGCAGGAGGATCGCTTGAGCCCAGGAGTTTGAGGTTGCTGTGAGCTAGGCTGACGCCATGGCACTCTAGCCTGGGCAACAGAGTAAGGCTCTGTCTCAAAAAAAAAAAAAGAAAACCAAATGTAAAGAAAAAATCTTAAAAACATCTAGAGAAAAACAATACATTACGTATATGGAAACAATGATTGAACAAGACTTCCTTAAGAGAAATCACAGAGGATAGAAGACAGTGGAACAATAACTTTAAAATGCTGAAAGAAATGTCAACCCACAATCTTGTATCTAGCAAAAATACCCTTCATTTTTTTTTCAATTCATAAAATAAGGGATACTCTCAGATGAAGGAAAACTACGAGAATTCACCGCTAGCAGCTCTGCTGTAAAAGAAATGCAAAAGGAAGTTTTTAAAGCTGAAGGAAAATGTACCACAGGGAAATGTGGACACTTGGGAATGAAGGAGGAGAACTGGGCATGGTAAACACCTGGGTATATACTTTTCCCCTCTTTAGTTTTTTAAAATATGTAACATTACTGAAACAAAGATCAAAATGATACCTGGTAAGGTTTTCAATAAACGTATATGTAATGTATGATAATTATAGCATAAATGGGGACAGTAAAGGAACTATATGGTTGTGAGGCACCTACATTTTCCTTGAAGGGATAAAATGTTACCTTTAAATAGATAATCTGTGAAATATTAGACAAGTATACAGGAAACCCCAAAGCAAACACTAAAATATATTACAAAGAAGTATAGCCAAAAAACAAGTAGACAAATTAAATATAATATTAGAAAATAATTTGAATTGCAGCTAGAGCTGAATCTACTACTAACAAAAAAAAAATAAACTTCAAGAGTAGTTCTCTGTATCCAAACAGTTTCCCTTAAACTACCCCATACAACTGATACTAGCTTTTCTAAATTGTTTCTCTGGAAGTATAAGTCATAGCTCTTAACTCATTCAGGTGTTTCACAGCCCTCCATATCATGAAGATCTATATTCTGCTAAACCTTCATAATTAATCATAATAAGTATGGTTATTAAATAAAGCAAGGTGCTCGAAGGCAGAAACTGATCTTATTTATTAACAGTTCCTCATATCTTGCACATGTCTGATAAACGGGTGTTTAAACTTAATGAATGAATGAATATTCCCAAAGATTGTCTGAATATAGAAATGAAAGCACAATAGGGATAAGTGGTTCTTCATAAAGTAATAAGTCAAGTTGACTAAGATAGGAAGGAAGATATGATTTTAAAAACCACATTGATTAATTTAAAGTAATCACCTTGAGATATTACACTATATCTCAGCAATGCTCAAAGGATTTTCAGTATTTTCTTTCAGGGTCTTCATTATATTTTCCTATGTCAAATGAAACCACATCTTCATAATTTAATATCAAAAATATTTCCATCTTTCTAGAATCACCCAGAGCCATGCTTTAACAATGAATGTCATTGATCAGGTGGCTCTTATAATATTTAGAACCCTTACGAACTCTAGAATCAAAATCTGAGATAACCAGGGCCTTAGAGGTCTCCTGTACATTAATTCTTTTGTAACATTCTTACAATTAATGAGTAAAATGAATTACTCATTAATCAACAAGTTAAATGAAATCTTTCACATATATTCATTTTATATTTATGTAAGAACTAAGATTTTACCTTTTCGGAATTATTAAACTTTTTTAAAGGGTGAAACAAAATCCTTTGTTTTCTTTTTGTTCCATATGATTTCCACATAAAGGAATATGAGCACATGTAATAATGGTTTATGATTTGCATAGAAAATAATAAACAATTACAAGCCACACTGTGCTAGAAACCAATATCTCCATAAAAATCTCAGGCATGTCTGAAATGTTGAAATGGGACAATCATTGAGATGCACATATATGCTAAAACTGCTGTTGGTTCGTGGTCACTTGAATTACCTTATAGGAAAGAATTAATATCCAGAGAGAAAGCTCCAACACTGTATAAAGACATGTTACTTCTTTCATTTTTAATTTATGATGTTTTTAACTTTTCCTTGACGTTTCTTAGAACATTAGCTTTATGGAGATATCCTCTTTTAACTCTCCAACTAAAAGATGCTGCA
The DNA here is from genome assembly GCA_963574885.1 of Lepilemur ruficaudatus. Lineage (NCBI taxonomy): Eukaryota > Metazoa > Chordata > Mammalia > Primates > Lepilemuridae > Lepilemur > Lepilemur ruficaudatus. The sequence goes on from CAUYRT010093526.1 coordinate 2,182, forward strand.
ATGACTTCTTCACTTTAGAATTCAGAAGTGGGGCTGGCACCCCACCTTCCTGCTTCCCTTCCTTCCCTCCTCATGAATGCCAACATTATAGTCATTTACATTTTTCTCTTTTTTCTTATCCATAAGGTTACTGTGTCAGGGCTTCCAAAGAATACTCAACATGACATTGGAACAGTGTTTTCTTCAGGAAACACTTCTACATGAAGTGTTTCTGGATAATTAAATTGGTAATGGGACTTACACAATCAATTCAAGTGGCCCAATTTAAAACAAATTTCCAGACCAGTTTTTGAAAAATAATTTCATTAACATTTAATAAAAGTTATGAATTTTATTACATAAATATTCCAGCAATTAGGCATGTAAACAGGAAACCCCAGAGCAAACGCTAAAATGTATTACAAAGAAATATAGCCAAAAACCAAGTAGATAAATTAAATGGAAGATTAAAAAATAATCTGAATTGCAGATAGAGCTAAATCTACTACTAATAAAAAATATAGTTCAGCTCCAATGGAATATCAAAGGAAATTTGCATCTTTAAAACAAGTCAAAATAAAATTTTACCTGATATGGTAGGGCCTTACAGACATCAACTCCCTGAGGCCAAATCAGTATAGTTGAAATATTTTTGGAAAGGTAAGGGTAGGGAGATGAATTCCAAATTACAGAATGATAAAAACTTTAGAATTGGAATGGATTGTGTTGATATCTATTATAATCATCACATTTTACAGATAAGGAAACAGAAACCCAAAGAAGTAAAGGGCCTGGCTAAGATCACATTGCTATTTAATAATTAATGGCAGGGCCAGTAATAAAATCTCTAGGTTTTCTGCTTCCTAGTTTTGTAATCTTTCTACTATATAATAACAACAGCCAAAAGCAGTACCAACAAACATTTATGAGGGCCTACTACTTGCTAAGGCTCAATGCTAAGTATTTTAGAATTATTCATGAACTATCTCTTTTCATTTTCACAATTGCCCTGTGAGATAGGTATGTATCTTGTAAGTGATAGAGTTAGAATGTGAAACCAGATTTTCAATATTACCAAGGACTGTACTGTGTAGGCACATCATGGATACATTTAATATACACAAATTCACCAGTTAAAACTTAGAGAGGAATCATTTGCATGGTCTGATGTGGGACAACAGAGGCTGAGAGAACTGTGGATTCACATCTTTCTCTCCAGGGATCCATAGAAGTTGAGAATTCAGACTCAGCAGTCTAACAAATCTTGGTTTTGAATTATAGCTATGTTTATTGCTAGGTCTGTGACCTTGGGCAAGTTACTGCTCTAAGCTTTAGTTTTTCTAGTTTCCTTATCTATAACATTTCCCATAGAGTTGTCATTGGGATGAAATGAGATAACGCAGTTAAAGCAGTTAGTAAAATGCCAGGCACCCAGTGAATACTCAATAAATGCTAATTATATTTTACTTTTAGCCATTGCAGTTTAATTATTTGCCTATTTGGCTTTCTGAAAAATTTCCTCAGATCACTAAATTCATTTTTAAGAAACATGATCATGCATATTGATCATACTTATCAATAACCAAGAGTTACTATATTGGGATAATGTAAGTGTTCAAGTAGATGCAGTTTGTGTAAGGAAAGGCAACCACAAGAATATTATGCAGAAGATGCTCCCTAGAAGATACATAAGCCTTTTCCTCCCACATGCATCCCCATATTAAATCTGCCCTATAACATTCATTCTAGCTTCCTTTCCTGAAATTGGGTTCCATGTTGGTTTATATACAAGAGTTTTTCCCTTTAAACAAGTACTTTTTTATTTCAAACTAGGAACTGATTATAATTCAAATGCATATCTTTGGTATGAGCCCTGATAACTTTGCTGAACATAGACTTAGATAAAAATATATAAATGTATGATTTGGGGGTATATAAATAAAATGGATTGAAGCAGACCTACTCTCATAATTTAGGAGAATGGAAACAAGCCTATCATTGGCAGTTCTCTTCTATTACTGTAGACCCTGGCTTGTCTTAGTTTAACAATCAGTTTCAAAGGCTGAGAGTAGATACAGAGTATATCCTTAGGTTGGACTTGAAGTAAGCAAAATGAGTCTTCTGTGATTTCTGCACAACTACAAATACAAATTTAGAAAGAGATAATAGCCCCTTTCCCCCTCCTACTTTCTTCTGCCTTTCCCAATATCTTTTAGTAGAGGTCACTGAAGCCACCCAGCTATAAAACTACTGCAGCTGAGTGAACTGAAGGATGAACTGAGAATTAAGGATTATTCTCCTAATCCTGTACCTACTTTTGGCTAATGCTAAGCAGACTCCCAAATAGGTATTAGGTATGTAGGCATGAGTTCTTGAATCAAGTAACATGTTCCACTACCCCAATACTACCCCAACGTCCAGTGCCCCTGCAGTACACATTACATCACAGGCAGTCATTAAATGAGAACATGTTTGAGAAAGAGAGGCAGTGCTGCCACTAAATGTTAACAAATGGCTCTCAGAGTAGGAGAGCTGATTGATAGCATTTACCAGTACTATGGAATAAATACTCTCACCACAGCCAATTTAAGCTACCAGTGGTTTAACAACTGTCTTGCAAAGTTCCTGAAAGTCTAACAATCAGCTCTTTCAAGCCAGTATGAGCTAGCCAGCTCTAGCACACCACTGGAGAGAGGGCACTAAACGTTGGCAAGAGCTTTGAGAGCTCCTTTGATCCTACTTCCTTGGGCTGAATCCTGACCCCTACACCTGCCATCTACTCATCAGGATCCTGCTCCATAAAATGGTTCTTCTTAATGCCAAGAATGAACCAGCCTGGCTTCCAGATTAGACAAATTCTCTAAATGCCTCATTGCTGGCTTCCACCCTACTAGATGGGACCACCTGCCACCAAAAAAATGTCTGAATTATACCTGAGCTTGCTAGGGTCCTCTTCAAATACCGAGTCTAGGTGACCCAGCTACCCCCTCCAGTCTTTTTGACCAAATCTTTAAATCTACAGTAATACAGGGAAAAGGTTTCTCATTATACCTTTTGACCTCATTGGCCCTTGTTACTTAACAGCTTGTATGTTTTAAATATGAAGCTCTGCTCACTCTGCTAGTCTCAACAGACAACAACCTTCAGAAGTTCTATATACTATTATAATATAGGACACTCTGTTTATAAGGAAGATATGGATGGGGCAGCAAGAGCCAGTTAGCCAATACCATTAATACATGTTTTTGTTGTAGATACATAAAAATCATTAAATCATCTTACTTTATTAATAAACATCCATTACATTTAACATCATGGTGTTGTAGCAAAAATGATTAAATCAAAAGAATACCAAAACAATGAATTTCATCTTCTAAGGCTTTTCTTTTTTATCTAAACAGCTGCATTAACATGGAAAGCATAACTATGGGCCATTACTGTGAAAAAAAATCTATGCTTCTTAAACACTGGAAATTGTTAAGCATCTCTATAGTCAAGAAAGAGTCCCTATTTCATTCACCTCCTTAAAAAAATTGAATATTCAGAGGCACAGTAAGAACACTAAAGCTAAACCTCGAAACATTTCAAACATTTACTTAAACATGAGTCAGCTGTGGAACATGAACTTTACATATTCTGTAGAGAAAACAAAGCTTGTCTGGTCTGCCAGCTGTTTACTATTTCATCAATCTTGAATCTATGGAAATAAAACTTATACAGTAGTAATTATTAGTACTCCAGTAAGTTTGAACGTTCTTACCTGAACATTTGTAATCAGAGGCTACCCCTTTAAGCACAGCATCAAAAACGGATATTTCCACTCGCTGCTTTCTGTGGTGACAACTCAGAAGCAAGGAAGGCTGGGATACAATAAAGTAAAGAAAAGGCTCTAGCTGTAAGTCACCGGTTCCTCTTCGACCAGGCTGCCGAACAATAGTTATACCAAGTGCTTGTCTAGCAGATGACCTTGTGGATGCATGAAGACTTTCAAGAGAGAGGACCCCTACTTTTTTCCCTGAAGGAAAAGAAATGCTGCTGCTTAACAGATCTTCTGCTGTCACCGTGGAAATACATGCCTGGTTGGGCTTAGCAACATCTGAATCAACTTCTGGGAGATTTAATGAACTCTTGCCTGTTTTTTCATTATCCTTCTGTTCTTGTGATGTCGATTTGGGTAAGGCCATACAGGAATAGGTCATTAGTGAGATTCTACTTGCAGTAATAAATATGTCAAAGGGAATAAAATTTAGATTTTTCACAATTGACGACTGGCGTGAGGGCCGGGCAATGCGATGCTGACTGGCACCACTCTGTTGCTCTATTTGTACTATTCTGATTTTAACACTGTCACTGCCAATTCCACTATCCTGAGCACCACTGTACCGAGATGAAGTTTCAGCCATGCCTCCATCAAATGTATCCATTTTTTTCTGTTCTTGTTTAGAGATCTGTAAAGAAAAACAATAAAATATTCCAAACTAGTTATATGTCATGTGATATTATATAAATATTATGTAAACAAGTTAAAAAGTAAATTTTGAAAATGGGTCTAGTATAACTTGAAACATAGAATCATAAAAACAGATTAGGTGCCCATTCCCTACCCCTCAAAAAAACAATCACCCTAAAATGCCAAAAAACACTTGAGAAAAAGCATTCAATGTGCATTTCCATCATTAAAATATACTTGTGTCAGACTTTCTTTCTTTGGATTAATACAAAGCAGCATATATCTTTAAAAATGTCTCTTTAAAGAATTGTTTTAATAAGTATTTTTTACAGTGATTTTTCCAAGTAATATAATAAACTTTCCAAATGATGATGATTGGTAGTTGAAATTACATTTTATATAGCAGCTTATGTTATATTGTTTACCCTTGTTATAAAATTGATTTATCTGTTTTTAGATAGTAGGAAAGGGAAAAATTAATAGTCCTAAATTACAAAGGAAAAAGAAAACTAAAATAAATACATGACATTTTAAAAGATGTTTATTTTCCCCTACTACAATAGAATCTGAAACAAGGGTAATATAAGTAATCAAGTAAAACTGAGTCAGTAAGAACTTTAATTACTTAAGTAATTAAAGCCCTTGAAGGTGGACTTTTCGTTTTTGTGCAATAGGGCTACTAGTTCTCAAGATTTTCTACCAATGACTCCCTGGAGAACAAAGAACAACTTGGTGGCAGCAGTAGTTATGATCACCTTGGTAACACTACTCTAAGACCTTTAGTTCCCCATTCTTAGATCACCCAACCATCAGTTTGCAACTTGCTATTTCACTTGCTTTTTCCACAGAATCAATTAAAGTAATCATAAAAAATCTTTTAGAAAGAAAAAAACCCCAAATCCTCCCCACCTCCATCTCAACACCGAACAAAACCAATGGTAATATTTTAGCACACTTCCTTTCAGTCTTTTTTCCCTACCTATGCATATGTTCCCCGACTGGTGCTCCTTATGTAACCAGCCCCTCACTGAACAAATTTCAATGCCTCTATATAATCCTCTCAACTAACTACATGACTTTTTGCGTTGTTTCCCAGAAATGGTGGATATTCTACAAGACAAAGGAGTTGAGATCCCAAAGCCTCCCCCACCTTGCAAGATTCCCTCCAAGAATCATCAAGTCATCATCCCCTATGACCTGCCCCAAGGCATATGGCCCCTCCTTTAAAAGCCCATGATATCCCTTAGTTGGAGATGGATTTGAGGCAGCTTCTCCTGCTCTCCCAACAAGACATCTGTTGTATTAAAAATTCATTTCTTCCTTGGCAATCCTTGTTGTCTTGATTATGGATTTTTGTGCAACAAACAACTGGACCTAGACCAAACCCCCTGCGGTTTCGACAACACTTTGTGATTATAATCATACTGAGAGATGAACTGATAACCCAATTTTTTGACATGGTAATATATTTTTCATAAATACGATTTTTAAAAGCTGTATAATATTTTATTTAGTGTTAGGAACAATTTGTTCAACTATTCCCATGTAACTGGATATTCAAGTTTTCAATTTTTACTGGCAAACATCTAGTAATATTTCCTTGGGACAGGCTCCTAGAAGTGGAATTACTAGGTAAATGATCTGAAAAAGTTTAAAGTTATTGAATATTGTCAAACATCTTTCCAAAAAATGCTGCACTAATTTACATTACAATTAGCAATGGGAAAATGTCCCTTAAAGTACTGGGTAACTGGGTATTGGTTATTATTTTTTAGACTTTTAGACTTTCCTTAATTTGGTAAAAAAAGAAAAGTATCATGTTGCCACATGCTACAAATTATTATAAGCTGCTTATCATGGGTACATTGTGAAAATGTTAAAGAACTAATAAACAATTCAAAAGAGTGATATAATAATCTTTAAAAATTTTCAAATAATACTTCTTATTAATTGGTTTTATGGTTGCTGGGGAAGACATGTTGTTAGGAAAATCCAGCATTAGCTATTTGAAACAAAAACAACTTGCCTGTGTCCTTTTAAGACACCATGTTCTTTTAAACCATTCAATCTGTAATGTGCTCTTTCCCTGCCTGGAGCACCCCTCAGAGCTTGTGGTAGCCAACATACATTTAGTTATCCTTCAAGACAAATGCCATTTGTCTGACAACTGATCTCTTACTCTTTTCCTCTTTGGTGATCTTAGTACTTCACTTATACTTCTATTATAGGGTAAATTATATTCTACTATAATGTTGTGTGGTGACAGTATCAGTTAGTGTTAAAACAATATACAGGCTTTGGAGTCAACATCGACATGGGTTCAAGTCCAGCACTAATTGTATAACTGAACAAATTACAAATCTCTCTAAGGCTACATAATCTTATCTGTAAAATGAGGATAATAACTCCTACCCCAGGGAGTTACTATGAGGAGTCAATGAATTAGTGTATCCAGAGAGGTCAGCACAGTGCCTGGCATACAGTTAATACCCAATAATGAGCAGCTGTTATATGTCTATTTCTTTTACCAGGTAGAGGGAATGGACCAAATCATTTTGCTTCTGTGTATCACTAAGAAGCAGTGCAGTCCCTGGTACACTGAAGAGGATCTATAAATGTTTGATGATATGTTTGTTTTTGATACAATATTATATGAAAAAAATTGCCCTGTGGACTAGAATTACATAATTTTTAAGATGTACATACATGTTGAGGAAGACTTCTCAATTCTGTACTCTTTAAAGACTTTCCCAGACATATTCACGGGTTCTTTCATGATCTGCATCCTCTACCTTGTGGGTGGATCACACTTCCAGAAATCTTCTTCGTTTCTGCTGTGTCCTTGTCCTCACATTGGGACATTAATACCCAATTCACAGGGTTGTTGCAGCTTTAAATGAGTTAACACATTGAATATGCATAGTAGAAACTCATTCAAAGGTAAATTTTAAAATATTCACCTTTTTTGTGAAGACTTCCACAACCCTTCCAGGTGGTGCTAGTCTTTCTCACTTCTACACTTTTGTAACAAACTAATATTATTATAGCACTTCCACACTATATTCTATCTCAGAGACGTGAGCAGCTGAAGATAAGAAAAAGACACCACTGAGCATGTTTATTATTTGCCAGGCACTGTTAGCACATGACATACATTTTCTTTACTAAGTGTTATAAACTTTTGAAGAGGAGTATTATTACCCCGATTTTATAGCTGAGAAGACTGAGGCATAAAGAGATTAATTCAATAGTTCTAAGATGAGACAGCTATCAGGCTTTGGGTAAAAGGAAATACTACACTAGTATTCCTAGAACATATCATACTGTTCATCACGTAGCAAAGCTTAATAACTGTGTACAAGCTGAATAAATGAATAAGTAGATTTAATTTTAAAATTTAGTAAAATAAAAATAAAGTCAGTTGTTATCAAAATAACAGTTTAATTTTAAAGCTTTTAGTTATCCTTATTATGAAAATTTCAAATATACCTCCAAATCTATTATCAATTAGGAATTCTCAAATAACATGTGGAAAGTAATAAAATTAAGTGCTTAAGTAGTCTAGATTTACTGCCCACATTTTGAGGCATTACAAACTAGATATGCGTATACAGTATAACTAAAAATCTTTTAGGTTGAGTTCTATGACAAACTCAAATCAATAATTCAAGCTTTATAAACTATTTTTATTCTCTCAGTCAGGGAAGTCAACCACAATTAACCACGAGGTTATTTTTTCTATGCACAAAGCATTTTCTTCTGATTTATAGATTTCTATTTAAAATCTAGTCTCTTTCTTTAAAGTGAATTAAATGTTTCCATAGTTGTTAACATAAAAAAAAAACCACCTGTAGGGAAAGGTAAAGAAATTTAGTGTCCAGAGTATTATGTGTTGAGACTGCCACATTAGACTCTAGCAAATGTCAAGTGTCATGACCTTGAGATACACCTGATCAGCAGGGGTGGGATGGCAACTATCAGCTCTGGTCACACAGGTTACTGAACAGAAGTCAGATGGTAACTAATTCTAATCACTACTGAGCAGAAGGGAATTTGAACCAACGACCCAGAGATGAAAGACTCTGATTCTTACTGGAGGAAAAAAAAGTACAACTTAACCAGTACTAGAAAAGTCAATTCTTAAACTGGGTCAAAAGCCAACATTTCCTCCATTTTCTAAGCTTCCAAACTATCTATAGCACTGAAATAAATAAGCTGATGATTTTGAGACATATTTAAAAATCCTCTGGTTTGTCACCAGTCCACTGCAGAAAAGCTTTATAATTAATTATGTGTGCTGGGCTCTAAACTTGGGCATCAATTTACCATTACTTTGTGGAAAACAAAAAGTTCACAATGTAATAACTCTGAAAATAACGTTTGCTTTATTATTGTCCAAGGGGACTAATAATTTAGGTTGTCAAAAATAGCATTATCTCCTTGCTGTCAGTATAGCAGAAACATGTACCTCTGCAGTGCTGTTACATTAGCTCTCCCACTCTTTACCTAACTTATTTAAAATGAACAATAAAAGTTTTCTTTAATTAGCTACTGGTGTGCATTAACATGATCATGATTAAACCATAAAAACCAACTGTACATTACTCTGGTCCTCTGTTCCATATGTTTTGAATTATTCTGTTTGAAAATGTACTTTGCGTCCCTTTTAAAAGTTCGACCTTCTGCTTTCAGAGAATTAAATGCATATTACTGTAGTGAAGAAGATAATGTTTCAGACCTCCAGGCATATATTAAACACACTGGCAGCACTTGAGACAAAATGCTTTACTTATTAGATACTTCCTATTCTAAACAGTGTCATCAAAGGCTAAAAACAAAATCCATATAAAAGCTGCACAATGCTTCCACACAGAACCTGTGCCAAAATCCCTGTACTTTCCAACTAATGAGGAAAGGATGTGTACTCTTAACATATGAATGTAAGATTTTCCAAGCATTCACTTTAGGAAACCGGGCTATTGATTCCATATGGGTTGTGTTAAATGAAACTGTATTGGTAAAATAACCTTTAAGATATCTGGCATGATAATGATAATTAAACAATATTCAAAAGACTAAAACAAAAGGGAATTTAGTTCCACAATGACTAATTAAAATAAAATGAAAAAACACAGCATGCCATCTATCAAGATAAATTGTTATTGTTTAAGAACTATTTAAATACTGTTAAAATATACTTCTAGATAAAATCTGAAAGAGCTGGAAAAATATTTGTGGCTTAAAAATGGAGAGTTTGGTGAAGAAAAAAGTATAGGACTCTGAAGTTTTATGTGGAGATAACAGCTTTAAAGCCTTGAGCACAACCAGATGGTACTTAAATCAGAGGAATTCTACAGTTTCACTATCAATGGGTTTCAATATGAGACAGTTTTCAATAGCTAGGAAAACATGTCAAGTTGATAGTTTACTTCTTAGATCATTTCAGCCCATTTTCCCATCTTTTCACAGCTATATATGGTACAGATACTAGCCACCATGAAGAAGGTGCCGAAAGCTATACTAGTAGCTAGGGAACTGTAGCTAATTCTTTTTAACATATTGAGATAGGTAAGTTTACTAGTATACCCTGGGGTCTGCTAAGAGCCATAGTATCCCAGGAGTAGTGGATAAAACCACACTTGAGTAATGTGACAATACCAAAGAATGCATTAAAATAACTTGAGATTACATTAATTAGATGGTCTTCAGTATTTTGGAGTGGAGAAAGATCAGCTAGATTGAAAACTTCTTGTTCAGTTGTATCAACATTTTTATGAGCACATTTAGAAGTTAGCTTCATTAATAAAAATACTGCAAATAAATGGATGTTTAAAATTTTAAAGAAAAACCCGTGGAAACCAACCTCTTGAGAATTAATAAGAACTAAAACAAATATAATTTTTGTTTTGATGGTTGACAAGAAAGTAAAATACAGCATCTATTCATCTATTCCAATATTTCAATTCATATTATTTCTTTTAATCTTTTTGTCATTTAAGAAAAAATTACTGTTTTGGTATATACCAAACATAAGCACATCCACAAATATTTCCACCTCCTTATCATAATGATTGTTATATAACAGCAATGCTGAAGTAATATTTCCAACAGGCAACAGTCACACTTTAACCTTGATCAAAATATCTTTTGCCAATTATGAAATCATTTTTCACATTTTATAAAAAAGTGTAAAACCACAGAATCAGAGTGACAATCACATCTGTATATAACTGTGACATTTATCCTAATTTGACTGCCCTTACTATAATGTAGTAGTGTTTTCAAAGAAGTAAACATCTTGTCTATCTTACAAAATCAAGTACAGTTAAAAAAATTGATTACAGTATTTTAATGCTTTCACATACTGAAATTTCAAAGGAGAATTTTTACAAACTTGAAAAAATTGTGTACTTACTGTCTAAACATTTGTAAACATTCTTTTTCTAGCTGTATCATTTAGAAGTTTGTTTCTGGGATATGGCGTGGCATGGTTGGGAGATGTTATCATATGCCTTCAACAGAGATAGTCTACACTGGAAGCTTCACAGAAATAGTAAATTGTATTGATTTACTCAAAGAAACAATAACATATTTTTAAGCCTCAAACTTTCAATGATATCAGTATTACAGTTCATAAATCTAGCTGGATACGATGGCCTGTACCTGCAGTCCCATCCCTTCAGGAGGCTGAGGTGGGAGGATGCTAAAGCCCAGGAGTTCCAAGCTGCAGTGAGCTATGAACATGCCACTGTACTCCAGCCTGTGTGACAGAGTGGGACCCAGTCTCTAAAAGATTTCTAAAAGATCAAAAAAAAAAAAATACAGTTCATAAACTTTTATGATTCTGTGAATGAATCTCAACTCAATGATGTGCTAGGTGAAATTTATTCTAGCACATTAAATAAAAAAATATTAAAAAGAACAAATTGATTCCACTATGAAATGTCTTTTTTAGTGTCACCAATAATGTTATTTTTTATTTAAAAACCAAACTTGAAGAAACACTACATGCACTTGGGGACTACAGATACTGAGTGCTAGAAAACAAGGGCTTTTTTGTATTTTATTTGTTTAAAGCCAAATGTTATACAAGATCCCACATAGTATAATTATTCCCAGTTGGATGGCAAAAAAAGTTTTCACAATACTACAGTAATTATGCAAAAGAGCAGAACTAATGATACCCATCACTGCTTAACAGATAGAATAGTAAAGAATACTATAGTTTCAAATTTTCCCTTTCATGAAGTTACTTTTCCGGCTCTTTGAAGTAATAGTATGAGGCCACTACTGCCTGCTAAGTGCTAACTGCAATAAAAGCAGCATGGAGATAGTTCAGTCAAGGTTGTGTTTTACTGCAGTCTGTGTTTGGTCTATTGTTCTAATTTAAGTTGTAAATTATGAAAAGGGACTAAGACTAGTACTACACTGACTGATCATTATCAGTGCCTGTTTCAATATGAAAGCCCAACCCCCACCAAAATAAGTATTCACACCAATCTACCCATGTGGGCATATAGGTAAATTCAAATCTTACCTACTGAGATTATATCTTCAGTGTTAACCTTTATACTTTTCTATCTGTCTATCCCTTTATACATATATCACAGCATAAGATTATTTTCATGGGCTTCTAAATTCATGAAAAAAAATTAATTCCAGGCAAAACTTTGTATATAGGGTTCTAACTCAGAAACAGTTTTCACTATCTCTCCCTCTCTTTCTGTATGTTGCTCACATCTACAATGAATAGGAATAAGTTGGTCATTTTGTTCAGGAGACTAGATCTAATTGATTTATACTAGGTTTTGTGTTTAAGTTTAACTTGTTTTGTTTTTGTAATGAATTCAGTTTTTAAAAAATAAAACTTGACACGTTCTAGGAACTTGGACCTTAATTGAAACAGATGCTTCTACATCAGAAACAACAACCTGCTCTGAAATGGCCATGATGTTAATTTTTAAAAAGTGGCTACTGTGTGTATAAGGTAACTACTCTTCAGACTGATGAAATCCAAGGTTCATTCTGCTGATGTCAATGTGGAAACCATTTTGTCTCATGGCTGCTTAAAGATTTTCAATAGGATTAAATCAGCTGCAAGTCCTCACTATATCAGGGTTTACAATTGTGTCTGAGTTGGAGTCTGTTTCTCATAGAAATTTACTCAGAGACTGACTTAGATTGGCTCCTTAGAGCTAGTCTGATTTTACTAGAAACAACTGTATCACATCAGCCACTCTCATAAACTTGCTTTAAGATTGAATCAGCCCTGACCCTGAAGCAGATGAAAGTTTACCGAGCCCGTACGTTATGAGAGTCACAGAAAAATTTGCATTTAGTTTCTGTAGCAATACAGAAATAGACTATGCTTATTAACTATTCCAGTGGGTCTGTGCCTTGTGACTATTCTGAACTTAATTTTCTGATAAGAAAACTATAGTTGGACTTGGAGAAATTTCTAGCGATAAAATACATACAAATCCTTATTTGATTACTTTATCCTCTAAATCACATATATCCCTTTAAAGAAATTATGTAGGGTTTATGGAAATGAAGCAAGAAAAGAGCATGCTTTTAAAATTAATTTTTCTCCAGTATTCAGTGCAAGTTGAAAAATGATTAAAATGGTCAAGCATATCCACAATTAACTTTATCTAGTAGCTGGTTTTCATTGCCAAATAGGATATAGTTATTTAACAAAAATATTGATCTGATTTTCATTGTTATATATTCTATTTACTATATATATATCCCTTTAAAGAAACTATGGAAATGAAGCAAGAAAAGAACATGCTTTTAAAATTAATTTTTCCCCAATATTCAGTGCAAGTTGAAAAATGATTAAAATGGTCAAGCATAACCATAATTAACTTTATCTAGTAGCTGGTTTTCATTGCCAAAAAGGATATAGTTATTTAACAAAAATATTGACCTGATTTTCATTATTATATATTCTATTTACTAAATAAACCTGATTCAGTTAACTCTAGATTCTCTTCAAAGTAAACTCACATCTCAGTATTCTCTATTAACTGATTTTATTAAAATCTATCAAGACATTACAGAATAGAGGGTGATTTGCAAACTTTTATTGGCTGCCCTTTAACTTCATGGTAGCAGGTCAACCAAACTGAACTAAAGGCACCTATTGATTCTCTCTGTCACATGTTATCTATATCTTAAAAACGTAATGATGCAAAAGGCTTGAAATGCAAAGTGGCCAAGATGTTAGAGAGAAATGTTTGTTTATACCTTGCAGCCAATTCTTTTTCATTAGAAAAACTCTATTCTCTGCTACTCCACAAAAATCATCACTACACAAAAATGACTTTCCACACAAATGCTTTGATTATATCAACCTCTTCCTTCAATCCTTGGAAATCTGAAGTATTCTCTAAGTCAGGTAAAAATTCCTAATAGCTCTAGCCAGCTAGCCCCACAGCACTAGTAAATTTTCATATGCTAGTATGTCTCAAGTAATTGCTGCTATTTTAAGAAAGCAACTTTCTGTATACTAATGAAGGCAATCTAACCAATACCTTAAGCTTGGATATTTCTGGGCATATAGGAGGAACTGCTTGAATAAAAGTTTAAAAGTTGGAAAGAAGATGTAGATTTCCTCTTCCCAAATATCAAGCATCATCTTTATAAACATTAAATTAGTAATCAAGTCTGGAAATTCCTAAGAAGACTTTATCAAAAAACTATGAATTAAAAATAAATTTTAATCATATCTGGTATACAGTTACCAGCAGATCTTAACAGAATGCCTTTTGTTAGGCTTAATTTTAGAAGATCACATTCACAACAGTATTACCAAATCAGCACCATTAAAGAGGAATGCTCTTAACCTTTAAAACTTGCTGACATTTCTTTAAACTACTTAAGAAATAAATAGTTTCTATTTTTTATTATATTATTTTTAAGGGAATATTATTTGGTTAGTAATATTACCAAATAATTTTGGGCTGTTTGGTCTGTAGCCATAATAATTTACTGGGATAAAATATTTCCTGACCTTCTTGAAGATAGAGCCAATGTCAAAACTAACAAGCAAAATGTGGAATGAAATTTAATTTTACATTATTCACTCATTCATGCAACAAATTGTTATTGAGCATCTCCTATGTTCTAGACACTGGCTGGAGAGAGATAGCAGAAACAAAGCTCTTGCCTTTATGAAGTTTACAATCTAGGGTGCAGTTAGAAAATAAAATACATATATGTATTTATAAAACACACACACACCGTATTTGCTGATGGATTGCCTGTTTGGTATTATGAAAGAAAGCAGTCAGGAACGATTTGAATTTTTTAGTCTGAGCAACCACAAGAATGGAAAAGATAATTTTCCATGATATTATAAGCAGCTTTATAATCTGTCTTTGTGTTATGCCAAGGCTTTTACAGTCTGCCTCTCCAAACTTTGCCTGTTTTGCTAAGAATCACAAATGACCAGTGATTGTCACATAGATACATGACACTCACTATTGTATCCAATTTTAAAGGACTCTCTAGTTCAATTATGTCATCTTCCTAGTCCCTCCAACAAGCCAAACTCTTAATCAGCTAAGAACCATTCAAGAGAAGGTTCTGATTATAGATAGTTTTCTAGAGTTGGGCCTAGGTTTCATTATAGATAAACACTTGAAGATCAGAGAAAAAGGCCTATGACATGCAGTGATGTCACAATCCCCAGAAAAATCAATTGAATGAGACATAAAATATTTTGGGGGAATAAATTTTGGTCTTGCAACAGCAAGACAGACAAAATATTTTTGAGGTGAGTTGAAAAAGAAGAAAAGGAGAGTGGCCTGGGCTCTTACAAGACCTCCATATTTCTAATTGCTACGGAGCATTTCTACCTGGATGTCCCATTATCAGCACCACAACCTATCTAAAAAAAAAAAAAAAAAAAAAGTAACATTTTCAAATGCCTTTTCCCCAAAATACCACCTTCTTCATCTTAACTTTTTTTTTCTTCTTAAAAAGATCAGCTATTAAATACATCTTTGTGGCCCCCATTAAGTAATGCTGGTCATTCTTTCATTTCATTAATTACTGTTGCTATTTCCTTTGTATTTTCTATTCTCACTGGCCCTTCCCACTGTACGAAGGCCACTTGCAAGAGTTTCTTAATTAATTTCACCGGTCTCTGCTTTTCCTAATATATATTGAATAGCACTGCCAGATTACTCTTCCCAAAACACTTTCACTATCTACTTTCATTTGTCCATGAAAATAGTTCTGGAGTGTTTTTTCTTTCTCCTACTTTTTTACTAGCACCTAGAACAGTGCACTGGTACATAGTAGGCACTCAATGAATATTTAATAAATGAATTAAGGAAGGGACAAATGAACCAAATCATTTGTAAGGTGCTCATTAGGTCCCTGGGTGGAGGAGTAGATATAAGGATCAGTTAAACTTGGAGCCTTAGAGACATACTCATTTACTAAAGATGCTTTCTGGACATATTTGAACCAAGGCAGAAAGAAGCCAGGATTTGGACTTGTAATGGCAGTAGAGACAATGAGGCTGAGAGAAACACATAAAAAAGGGAGACAAAAGACAAAGAGCATCAGGAAGTATATGGAAAAGAAAATGTTCCATTTGGCTAAAAGTGTGTATTAATGGGAGTAGTGGAAGATAAAGTTGGAAAGGCAAAATAAAGCAAGATTCTAGGTGGCAGGTTAAATAACTTTAGCTCTTTGTTTTATGCCAGTCTTCCTCAAAGCAATGCTTCTTGAGCACCTAAATCAGAATCACCTACGGAATTTGTTAAAACAGAGGTTCTCTAGCTCTATGCCAGAAGCATCTGACCTGAAGGTAAGGCCTAGTGATCTGCATTTATAGCAAACTCCCAGTAATTCTTACATACACTAATGTTTGAGAAACACTGCTCTGTATAATGGAGACCTATAAGAACTTTCTAAGCAAATCAATAAAAAAACGCTGCTTGAGAAAAATAAACGTGATAAAAATGTACAGAGGGGAGTAGAAAGTTGGAGATTACAAGTAGCAGTTAGCACCACCAGTTAGAAAGTAATCAGCTAGATGACAATTACGGGGATCTGAAATAAGGTAATATGTGAAGTAGTAGGCCTCAGATGAATGAGAGAAATCTTATTTGACTACTCCAGCCCAGAAACTGGTCATGGCAGACCACTGCCTAATTTAAATGCTATTCTGGGGCCTCCTCTTTAACCCACCCCTCACTCTTCCTCTATTTACATACTTCCTTCTGGAATTTCACATATATCTTCCTGCCTCCATATCTTCATTTATGCTTTTCTTCCAGCCTGGAGTGCCCTCCCACTTACGGATCCATTTTCTTTTGTGAAGCTTTTCCTTTACGAGCCCACAATAATTGCTGTCTTTCCTACAGTCCTGTAGGACACATTATCTTTATTGCTTATCTGTCACTTAGCATATGCTACCTTCTACTGCAATTTTCTTTCAATCTTTCTCTTAACTAGAATGTAGGCTTCTTGAGTCCAGGAACATACTACATCCATTTTTATAAATCTTATGCACAAAGCACGTATATATGGTAAGATAAGTGTATGTAGATGGCAATGACAATGATGATTAAGCTGGTAATAATGTGAGTTTAACTAGTGGATTCCCTGATATTCTCTAAGCAATAATACCAATGCATAGATATTACAGGCTTAGTATATGCCAGGGACTTTTCTATGTGCACCACACACATCAATTCATTTAATTCTCAGAACGACTCTATAAAATAGGTACTATTATTACCCCTATTTTAAGATACACAGGCTGGGCATGGTGGCTCGTGACTATAATCCTAGCACTTTGGGAGGTTGAGGCAGGAAAATTGCTTGAGGTCATGAGTTCAAGACCAGCCTGAGCAAGAGGGAGATGCTGTTTCTACATAAAATGGAAAAATTAGCCAGGCCCAGTGGCATGCACCTATAGTCCCAGCTACTCAGGAGGTTGAGATAGGAAGGTCGCTTGTGCCTGGGAGTTTGAGGTTGCAGTGAGCTATGATGATGATGCCACTGCACGCTATTCCAGGTTACCGAGTGTTACCTTGTCTCAAAAAAAAAAAAAAAAAAAGGGGGACAGGAAGGGAAGGAAGGTAAGAAAGAGAAAGAAAAGAAAGAAAGAAACTACTGAGGCCCAGGTAAGTAACTTACTCAAAATCACATAGCTAGCAAATGCTGAAGCTGGGATTTCAACATTGGCAATATGACTCCAGAGTTCATTTTTAAATCACATCCTATGTAGTCTGTCTCCGAGGACCTATTTGCTTCTTGTATGGCTCTTAACCAAGCTAAAAAATCTTTAAACTTTTTGTTGTTGTCAGTGTATGTCTTTCTACTAGATGACATAATCCATAATTGTAGGGACTAATTAATCTTGTTCACTGCTACATACTTAGTGCTGGGCACATAGTACATGCTCCAGAAATATATGCTTGTAAAAAAAATGAATGAAAAAGGAAAATGGATCAGGAGAGAGTAGTAGAGGAGTGAAGGAACAGACACCATTAAGAATATCTAAAGAAGCTAGTGAATTTTTCTTTTTATTGCTACAGTTTTCAGACAGATGGCTTTCCAGGGAAAGCCTTCATCAATATATGAATGTATTTTGAAATGCTGAAAGTAAAAATGCATTTGTAAGGTGCTGGGACCAGGTGTTTTTATTTTAGCAAATCACTGAATTCAAGAATGGGAAGGAGGGCTTGGGGATGGAACACTGCACTAGGGAGCTGAAGACCTGGCTGAATTCCATAGTTTCCACAAAGTCAAACCTGTGTGCAGCTACGTGAGAACAAACTGACTTTGTTCACAGCTTTCCTTTTGTCGACATGGAGTTAAAATGGAGTCATCTAGGCCAAATTTAAATTTTCAGTTTAAGAGATCAGAAACATGACTTGTTAGAGCTGGAAGAGGTTCTGGAGCTCACTGTTTCCAGAGATTTTTCAAACTACTTTTTTTGCCACAGTATTCTTTCTTCAAAGAAAATCTTATGGGGTAATGGGGTAGTGGTTGACGGGTATAGGGGACACGGGATGCACAATATGTAAGATGGATAAAAGCAAAGCTGCCGCAAGATGATTCTATAATGCATATGTATGCATGTGATTTGAGGGCAACAAAGCCATGCTACAGGTCAACCACCCCTTCCTTGATGTAATGTTAAATTAATATTATTTTTGATTGACAAGTATATACACTTATGGACTATAGCTGTGTGATATATGTATACAATGTGACATGATAAAATCAAGCTAATTGACATATCCATCCCCTTGCTTACCTATCATTTTTATTTTTTTTTGAGACAGAGTCTCAAATTAATTGGCCAACTAAAAATATATAGAAAAAAAATCAGCCAGGCATGGTGGTACGAGCCTGTAGTCCCAGCTACTTGGGAGGCTGAGGCAGTAGGATTCCTTGAGCCCAGGAGTTTGAGGTTGCTGTGAGCTAGGCTGATGCCATGGCACTCTAGCCTAGGCAACAGAGTGAGACTCCGTCTCAAAAAAAAAAAAAAAATTTTCCTGGTAAGTTATTATCTGGTCTAAAATTGCAGATCTCCTGCATGTCCTATCTAGCTTCTCCCCCACCCCTTCTGCTTGTGTGTTCTCAGGTTGAGTTTTGGATGCAGGCACAAAATAAAGTAAAAATATAAAATAAGGACAACACAAATAATCAGTTCAAAGCATATTTGCAGTCAGAATAGTGGAAAAGAAAGGTTTTTGAGACTGCTCATCAACCCATGAAAAAGTAAAGGGTTAGTCTTCATTTTTCTCTCTCTCCCTCTGTACTTTTAATTCTTTTACACACAAGTGCAAACTGTGGTTGAAGCTGAAGACTGCTATGGATAAAGCAGCTTTGTGTTCACAGGTTACTGACTTTCCCTTGGGGCAAGGCCCTGTATTCTATTTTCCAACTGTGCCTACATATATATTCTTCCTCAAAGAAGGAAGATGCCCCAGTAAAATGCCACCTCTTTGAAGAAGGAGGTACCCTCTGTCCTTGAAAGAGAGAGTATAGACCTAAGAGCTTTAGAAAAAGCAGGGATTACACTCATCCCTTCTGCCATGTCCCAATCAGTGTACCCAGATCTATCAGATGCCAATAATTCACTTTCTATTCTGTCTTTTTGTTCCCCACTCTGCTCCAGGGCCATATTCTCCAAGGAGCTGAAGACAGTTCTGTGATTGTACCTTGAGCACCTAACCTCCTAGCGCAGGTGAAGGCATACTACAAGCAAACAACTATATTTTATCAGTTTGGGGGCTATATTTCACTCACAACAGGCATCAGGGAACTGTGCATTCAATATTTCTATAAGTATCCTGCACTAATCAAGGAGAATTAAACATTTTAATATACTTTGTTTGAATCCTAAAATCTTTTGCATGCACTTTACTAATCTAGAAATCCGATCCATTGTGTTGACCTGATTATTGCATGTTACTCAAAAACTTTATTTTGACTAAATAGGCTTATTTTTTTTCATGCTATACTGGCCTTTAGACTTTATTTAAGAGAGAATATTTTAGAAGCTGAAGTTTTAAAACTCTTTCAAGAACTTGTTTGTTTATAAGAATTTGTTTGGTATCAAAGGTACGGGTATGTTCAAGATTTTCACTGGAAAAAAAATGCTCATTAAAAGTGGGGGAGAAATATTACCGCTGTTTTTGGCAATAAAACACGATGATGGAAAAAGCTTCCTTAACAATGTTAAAGACAGTGCGACAGTGACTCAAGGCACTGGCAGATATTTTATTTTGATACTTAATGTAGTTCACAGAATACCAGTTGACTTTATTCTCAGGAACACATTTTACAAATGGCATTGATGGATTTTTTAGGCCTGATTACACCTACCAGGAAAATGATGCAACCATTATTCACCTCCTCCAACTATGGTTTTTACTGGCATCTCCTATGAGTTATACTTTGGCACTCTTCTAAACATCATCAGGCCACAAGCTCAGTCTAAATCAAATATTTTTACAAACTAAACAATCCAGTGCTAAAAACTACCTAAGTTACAAAGACCTAATGCTATTTTCATTCCAATGAATGGCCTATTTTTTAGGGAAAAATATTCTTTCTACATTAAAAGAGAAATAATACTTAATCCAAAAGAACTGGGCTGCCCAGAGCATTAGAAAAATCAAATCCGTACTAGCCACCAACTGGCAGACATAACACACTAGTGACCTTCTCCAATTTCCATATTTCATGTGCCCACATAATGAATTGCCTAGGCAAGTTACTTCATTTGATATAGGGTCAGTTAAATGAGATTCACACAGAAAAAAAATTTTGTGTCATACGTATGGTAGCCTAACTGTGGCTAACACTCCTGCAAATGTGATCCCCTATTCACATTATTATTGCAAAAGAACAAGAGCATGTCCTGCTGATGATAGGTGAGCAGTATTATGTCTGCATGTGCAAAGTATCTGGTTTTCAAAAAGCTAAGAGAATGCGTACAAGTAATGCTGACAAACTAATCTCATAAACCAATGAAACATTCATTTTTCTGCCTTAAATATAGATATGACAAAGCACACCCCTTCGTAGCTGCTCCATGTATCTCCCACTTCTATCACCTCTATCTGTAGTCTTGACACAGGACTTTATATTGGTCAACTGCTGCCAGAACCAGTGTAGTAATAATGCCTTAATAAATCTGTAAGTTCTTTGCTTAGAGACATTCATTAATTATAGCTATCATTTATTCACTTAACAAATCAGTACTGAGCCCCTACTACATGCCCTGTAATTTAAGGCACTGGGGATATATCAGTGAAAAACAAAAAAGAAAAAACCTCTCCTGTGGAGCCTGTATTAAGAGAAGGTGGGAAGAAGTCATAAACATAAGAAGCAATTGTATAATATGTTAGTGGATCATACGTGGTATGAGAAAGACAAGAGCGGGTTAAAGGAGATCAGGAGTTCTAAGGAAGGGTTTTCATTTTGAATAGGATAATCACCGTAGGCCTCATTAAGAAGGAAACATTTGAGTAAAGACTTGAGCTGCTGACAGAGAGTCCTTGCAAAGTTCTGTTTACAGGAAACACGCCAGGCATGCTCAAGGAACAGTAAGGAGGCTGTGTAACTAGAGGAGAGTAAGCAATGGGGAATATGGTAGGAGAAGAGGTCAAATAGTGAAGGAGGGGCTAGATCTCAGAGGGCCTTGAAAGCTATCATTGGAAAGACTGGCTTTTCTCTAAGAGAAAAACGATTCCCCTGAAGAAATCTTTTGAAAGGACAACAGAATCATTTGACTTGGATTTTAAAAGGATCACCTGGTCGCTGTATTGAGAATAGGGTGGAAAAAGGAGATGAAGAAGGAGGCTACCATGGCAATCTAGGTGAGAGATAATGGTTGCTCAGACCAGGGCAAAACAGTGAAGGTAGTAAGAAGAAGTCAAATTCTGGATATATTTTGAAGGTAGAGTCAACAGGATCTTTAGACAGTTTAGACGTGATATATAAAAGAGAAAGAGGAGGTGAGTATGAGCTCATAAATGCCTTTGCAATTAGAAAAATGGAGTTGTCAATGGCTGATATGAGAAAGACTATGGATAGAATATATTTGGAGAAAGGAAAAGATCAGGAGTTCCACTTTGAACATGTTAACTTCATACAATGAAATGCCATAATCCTTACACTACAATTTTCAATTCATTCCCTTCATCATAAAATTATTTATAGATCAAAAATAAATATTTGCCCTTTTTAAGAAAGCCATTCCAGCTAGAATTGTATTGGATATCTCATATAAAATAGCTTGTATCCATTAGTGGGTACTACTTTTCTCACCATGTTAGCTAGAAATTCTAGCCTACTAATTAAGAATTAAGGAAAGTTCCTGCTTGTCTTTCACATACCAAAAATAAATGTGCTTATAGCTTCTTGTCCCCGAGATTTAGGAATAACTTGGGCCGGATAAAATGGCTCTGTCCAAGAGGTCAAACCTTAGCTCTTCTACTTACCTGTGATGGGACCTAACTGGGTCTTTGGGTCTCACTGATGACAAAATAAATTAGAAAAAACACCTACCTCACAGGGATGGTATGAGATTAAATTAAATGATGTAAGTGAAAATGTTTCATGGATTATAAAGAGTTATATCAGCTATTGGGTATAACCTTGCAAAAAAATTTGCACAGCTTTTTAATTGTTTTTGCTCATTCGTTCATATATCCCACCATCTTACAAAAAAGAATGAATGATAAGAGTCCTGTGAGTAATCTCTTAACAAACTGGTGGAAGACTTCTGAGAAGTTTTCTTGGGGTTTCTTCAGTCTTTTCTGCCTTTCTAAGAGCTGCCTAGACAATGGCTGCAAAAATGACTTTTCTTACATAGATCAGATTCCATTATAATGAATTCTGCGACAAGACAATCACTAAAATAAAAGGACAAAAAAGCCCTGGTAAAGTAATAGGAATCAGCATGGTAAAGCAATAAACCAATTAAGCGTGGGCCATGTTACATGCTACTAAAAGAGTCAACTGGAGTGATTCCAAAGTGTTGGGGTCAGAGTAGAGCACAGATAACCTAATGGGAGATGAGAAGATGATATACGGCAGGGAAGGGGAAAGAAAGGGCAACGGGGATTAATGTCAAGGTCTTGGCCCTGACTATTGTCAATTTACTTTATAAAAACTTTGGCCTGGCTTTGATGGCTCTTAATTCTTATTTATGGAGGAGAGAAGGGTATGCAGGGAACCTCTCTCAACCATATCTCTATACACAGAGACACTGGGGATTCTGCTGACAAAGGAAGTCAGGTACTCAGTTTTTGGAGGTGGAGTCTAGGTTTCTTGTCTAATCTTAGTGAGTTGGCAGCAGAACAGGCCCATGTGTTCTTAAACAAACAACAAAATTCAGTCATAAATAACGTCAAGCTTTAATGACTTTTTCCTAACTCTAACTAAAGGAGTGTGGAAGACTTATGAAGATCTAGCTTTTTTTTTTCTCCAATATGTTCTCAGACACATGGCACTTCTTATAGAGTGCCATATTTACTGAAGGGGTATTTTCTGATCTAAGGTATGAGCTCTCTCAAGGATGGGAAGGTATTTTATTTATCCTTATAACCTTAGCCCCTCTGGCACATCCATAATAGGTACTCAATAAAGATTATTTTCCTGATTCCCCCTCTATGTCTAGCCTCCCCTCCTACCCCTTTATTCTTGAGTGACTAACCCCAGACCTCTTCCAGTGAGATCTCATATATATTTTATTATCCTTTTGTGCCATAGGCGGCTCACAAAAAACAGTCAATGCCAAGCAATTTCAAGGCAGGAAACTCAGGATTTTAGACCATGTACTTCCTCATAAAGAAACAAAATGTTTGAGGCATAAAAGGATAGTATCATCCCAGCAATTCACCTGATCTGTCATTTGGGTTAAACTTATTGCTGTCTTAAGAATTTTGGCTTCTAGTTCTTTGGAGTCACCCTCAGTGGTTTTTATTGCAACACCTTCATTCTTATAAACTCATTTTTTTCAGCACATTGTGAAACTTTTCAAACACAAAAAGTTAAAAGAATTTTATAGTAAGCATCTATATACCTACCACCTAGATTCTCTAATGAACATTTTCTTGTCCCCTTGTTTTAAAAACAACTGTTTAGGGATGGCATGGGCCTCAGCAGGAGAAAAAGGTACTTTCATATATTGTTTATAATTCCAAAAGTCAAGAAAGGAATTATGCTATCTATTGTTCGATATAGTGAGTTAAGTAAAGATGCCGCTTCTGCCACCTCTTTCACTGTCTTTTGAATGAACAAGAATAAGTCAATGGATAGGCAAATAAGAATAAGTAAACAAACAAATAATAATTATGGCTTTAATTACACTAGAAAAACTTTTAGTCTACTAAAAGGAATTGATTTAGAATATATGAATTTATCACTGATTATAGGCCTGGCACTTCATGAGACACCTGCAATGGTGAGATATTAATACATAATGCAGAGTATTTATGTCCACCAAATTTAAAATAGGGTCTCTACCCTCCAGAAATACCTAAAAGGTATAACACATATTTACATTTCAGGACACACAAGGATGAATCAGACTTTGAACCGTTTTTCCAAAAAAGTGTCAGGGCAGTAAATTATCTTCTTTGTGAAAAATAATTATAGACAGGTATAAAGCACAAAGCTAAGAGGTAAACAACAACAAAAAAGTACAAAGGTAGTTCAGAAAGAACCTAGAGGGATCTGGAAATGCAAGTGACAATTTAAGTTTGGCCTTGAAGACTAGATGAGATGACAACAGCCACAGATTTAGAAGGGAAGTTAGAAACATTCAGATTAATAGCAGGAATAAAGGAATGATAACAGGAAAATAGGGAAGATGTTCAGGGATTAGGGGGTAGAGCAAGTTGACTACCCACATTTGGTCAAGACAATGCACATGCGAGACTATCATGCTCAGGGAAGAACTTGGAGTTTCCCTGGCCCTAACCCTTGAAATGCTGGTTGTAGATCTTTAGTACCACTGACAATCTACAACATTTTCAAACAACTCTATCCCCACTTCAAATGAGAACTACACAGGTTTCTGTGTAGGACAGATAGTAAGAAAGATACAGTTTGCTATCTTTCAAAGCTAGTAAGTGGTAGTGCCAGGACTAGAACCCAGCTTTTCTAACCATTCTATGCTTCTTGTACTATACTATATTACTTCATTTAGAAGATGACTAATAACATTGTTCATAATAGTAATATATGAGCAATTATTACATTGACACAAAAGCAAATTTCAATAGATTTTAGAAACTTCCTGATACTGACTTTTGCAAGCAAAGTTTTTAACATGAAAAATGTTCTTATTTAGTTCAGCAGGCAAAAGTAATGCACAGAAGGTTTTCAAACAAAGCACTAATATGACCCTAAATAAACTTTAGGATAATTACTCTGGCTGCTGTGTATATTGAACTGGCTTAAAATGAGATAGAAGGCAGAGAGTCAGTTAGGAGGATATTTAGTATTGCTGCATGGTAGTAAGGGCCATGTGGCTGGAAATAAGGCACCAATAAGAGAGAATTTATTTCATTATTATCAATGCCATAGACATTTCCATTTACTGAGTACTTCTGCGTACCAAGAATTGTGCTGAATATTGTACTTTTTTATTTATCCTCACAACAAGCCTCATAGGGATCTCTGATGCTCAAAATGTTAAAAAAAAAAAAGTTAATAACTGCTACTTCTTATTCCCATTTTATAGACGAGGAGACTGAAGTTTAAAGAGTTTAAGAAAGTTGCACAAGGACATGATCAGTAAGTGGTAAAGCCAGGATTAGGAATCCAGGTTGCTAGTCCAACGGCAAAATCACAGAAAGTACCTGAGACATAATCTGAGTTTGAAATCATGGCTGCAGTACTTGCCAATCATATGGATTTGGGAAAATAACTTAAATCTCTCTATGCCTCAGTTCCCCCTTTTGAAAGCTGGGAATAAGAATAGTACCTATATTTTATGAGGTTATAGAGAGAACCAAGATAATGCTTATATAGTACTTACCACACTTAGCTAATACTAAGTATATAATTATCATTATCATCATTTTTACCATTTTGATTCCTCATAATAGCAAAATTTTTAGACATCACATGTTATCCATCATCTATAGTTTTTATAGAAAAATTGAATCAAACCCATTCTATGAGAACACTTTCTGGAAAGCAGAAAATGTTTTAAAACATACAGAAAAACTAAGAGACTTTCTTGTCTCATTTTTTTTTTTTTTTTTTTTGAGACAGAGTCTCACTTGGTTGCCTGGGCTAGAGTGCCATGGCATCAGTCTCACTCACAGCAACCTCAGACTCCTGGGCTCAGGCGATTCTTCTGCCTCAGCCTCCCGAGTAGCTGGGACTACAGGCATGCGCCATCACGCCTGGCTAATTTTTTCTATATATTTTAGTTGGCCAATTAATTTCTTTCTATTTTTAGTAGAGACGGGGTCTCGCTTTTGCTCAGGCTGGTTTTGAACTCCTGACCTTGAGCAATCCGCTCGCCTCGGCCTCCCAGAGTGCTAGGATTACAGGCGTGAGCCACCTCGCCTGGCCTTTCTTGTCTATTATACTAGTGTTAAAAGATAAACTAAAGTTAGATTGTACTAAGAAAGTGATATAGAAAGTAAAAACACAAAACATACACTACAAAACAATTTCTGCCATCAAATATAAGACTGCTTAAAGGGCAAAAAAAATGCTGTTTTAAGGTAGTGAACTTACTCCTATGACACATAAATATTTCAGCAATTACCACACCCAAAGCTTTGGGTGGTTTTTATAAAATTTTTTTTGGTCTATTTGTTCTTAGTAAGATCGGTTCTTTCTTTCTTTCTTTTTTTTTTCTTTTTGAGATAGAGTGTCACTCTGTTGCCCGGACTAGAGTGCCGTGGCATCAGCCTAGCTCACAGCAACCTCAAACTCCTGGGCTCAAGCAATCCTTTCGCCTCAGCCTCCCGGTAGCTGGGACTACAGGCATGTGCCACTATGCCTGGATAACTTTTTCTATATATTTTTAGTTGTCCAGCTAATTTTTTTCTATTTTTAGTAGAAACAGGGTCTCACTCTTGCTCAGGCTGGTCTTGAACTCCTGAGCTCAAACTATCCTCCCGCCTCGGTCTCCCAGAATGCTAGGGTTACGGGCGTGGCCACTGTACCAGGCCAAGATCAGTTCTTTCTAACATAGCTATTTGAGAATTAAATGAGAGTGCAGATAGTATTTGGCACGTGGTAAGCAGTCAATGAATTTTATCTATTGCTATCCTCTTCACACTATTGATAATACATGATTCTTGAGAATTTTAAGTTATATAAATACGGACTTTAAAAGTCTTCCCAACAGTATCATTCTTGCCAAAACTATATCACAAAGCACTGACAAAACTGAATCTGATTTCAACAAGCTAAACAAAATATCTATATATAATTTTACGTTTATATTTTCTATAGAAAGTTTACTTGCAAACATTTATATAACTAATTCATTTGACATATTGCAAAAGTCTTACATACACTGTAGCAATAAAAAACTAAAGGCACATCTCATTCTTAAAGTATTTCTTTAAGCTGCTCAAATGAATTCATTTCCCAGAGAACACTGCTTAGGGGAATTTAACTTGAGAATGTTAGAATGTCAGCATAATTCATATCCAATTTCTCAAACCTAACAGTTTTTCTATAATCATTTTTGAAGCCTAAAAGAAGATTATTTGAAGATTATTCAATGTGACAGACAAGCCTACACTTTGCACTTTTTCTAAGTTATCATGGTATTTCACATAGATTTTCTAGTAAAGTAGCCTATAAAAGACATGGTTTCCAACTTAGAATGGATAACAAATGTACTGTTCAATATTAGACAAATAAATAAAATTCCAATGTTTCTTCATTTAAAGAATGAGGGTGGGGATTATTTACTTTCTGCATTTCTTTAGATTATGAAACTATTACAGGTAGTTCAAATAGGAGGAAAAAGATCAAAACTTGCATATTCCAAAATAACAAAAATATATTTGTTTCTACTCAAAATGACAAATGACTTTTCATTAATCTTAACATTTCTGGAAAATATTATTTTTTGAGAAAGAGAAAGAGGGATAGAAAGCTTAATGTCTGAGAGCAGCATTTCTCAAAGCACAGTCTAAAAGGACCTTATCAAGGATTTCTTAAGGCCAAAACTAATTTCATTGTAATAATAAGACATTACTTGTCTCTTTCACTATGTTGATATCTGCGCTGATGGGACAAGGGCAATGGTGAGTGCCTTAGCAGTAGTACCAAAAGGAGCTATTTCTTGCTGTATCCCCTCCAAGCACACACCTGTAGCAAAAACCAAATCAAATAACAGTTTCATTTAAGAAGGTTCTTGATGAAATGGTAGAAATTATACATTTTATTAAATTCTGATCCTTGAATAAACATCTTTTTAATATTCAGCACAAAGAAATGGGAAGTATATATAAAACGCTTTTGCTGCATACCAAAAAATGATAGCCGTCTTGAGGAAAAGCAGATGTGCAACTGAACTGCAATCTGTACTAGCTCATTTCTTTATGGAAAACCATTTTTATTTGAAAAAGAGACTAACAAAACTATGAGTATTCTGAATTGGGTATCTCACACGTTTTCTCTGTAATAAACAAAGTAAGGCTGTTACTTCAAGGAAAGCAATAGACACAGCATTTGTTGCCAATGATAAAACTGAAGATTTCAAGCAAAAATTAGCATTTTTGAAAACCTGTGTTTGTCATTGTGAACCTGATATAACTTCCCAATATATAGGCTTTTCTGATGAGATTGGCGGTAATACTAACAAATGTGAATTTTGATATTACATTATAAAATATGTCAACTTTTGGAGGATATACATAACTAAGTAAAAAAATATTTTCCAAATGAGCAATGTATGATGTTACAAAATCACGTATGGGTAAAAGATCCATTTAAAGTCAAGACAAACCAATGAATTGTAACACAATAGAATAAGAAAAGCCCATTGTCATGGTTTCAGATTCCATAATGCAACTAACCTTTAAGAAACTACCATGGTTAAACATAGAGTGACCATGTGATCCAGCAATTCCATTCCTAGCTATATTCCGAAAACAAATGAAAACAAGTTCACACAGGAATATGCCCATGCATGTTCATAGCAGCACGTTAGTGAGAGTAAAAAAGTGGAAACAATTCAAAGGTCTATCAACTGATAAATGGATAAAAAACCTGAGGTATATATCTACACAGTGAAACATTATTCAGTAATAAACAGAAATAAAATACTGATTCAGGCTAGAACAGGGGAATAATATAAACATTATGCTAAGTGAAAGAAACTGGTCCTAAAGGAACACATATTATATGATTCCGTTTATAGGAAATGTCCACAATGAGCAAATAGATAAAGAAGCAAGGTATATTGGTGCTTGCCTTAGCACTGGAGGGGTGGGGAATTGGGATGTGATTGAAGGCTAAGGAGGGTGGGGCTTCTTTTTGGGGCGACAAAAATATCCTAAAATTGAGTGTGGTGATGAAAATATTCTAAAATTGTTTGTGGTGGTGACTACACAACTTTGAATATAGTAAGAGCCACAGAATTATATTTTAAATGTACAAATTATATGTGAATTATATCTCAACAAAGCTGTTTAAAAAATATAGTTAATAAAGTAGATTAAAAGAGATACTAACACCAGGGCCTCCAGAAACACAATCCTGGTGACACCCTGATTTTAGTCCAGCAAGACATCTGTGTCAGACTTCTGACTTAAAGAACTAAAAAATAATAAACTTATGTTGTTCTAAGGCACTAAGTTTGTAGTAATTTGTTACAGCAGTAATAGAACACTGTATACAGTGGTAATGTTAGTTTTCACCTGAGACTGGTTGAGGAAGATTTACCAACAACATTAAAGAAGTTTTAGCTTCAAAGCCTCTCACTTACACAGGCCATTTTTCAAGGCCTCAAATCTAATCTTTTATTTATAATTTGTATTCTTTTTAAAAAGGACCAACTTTAGACCCCCAATAACCTAGACTCATCCCCTAGAGAATGCTAAAAACCATATAAAGGAATTATCTTGAATATGGATATACCCAAATTCTATAGGTTTACAAGTATCTCCTGAAATTGAGAGAGAAATCTCTTAGAATTTATGTGAATGTGGCTCCACGAGGAGAGTGATGCCTGAGAAAAAAACTAAAAAGATGGGAAGTTAACTTAAGAAAATGTTTTAGAAGAACCAAAATTACTGATTGCCAAAAATGCTACTAAAATATTGAAAGGAAATCACTTAAGCAGAAGATACATTTATGAAATTATTATATCTAGAACTACCTTTATTGAAGGTAGATTGAAGAAGAGATTGGACTTAATTTTTCCCAAATGGCACAAATTTCAGAAAAGTAGAAGAAACAGACATTTTTAGGTTACTTCTAGAAGGAAACTTCTCTAGTCATATCATAGAGAAGTTCAGACTTTTCATTAACTACCAACAAATGATAAATAAATTAGAAACTATCTGTCAGTGTTACTTTTTCTTAACTACATGGTTGCTCCAACTCATCTTAGTCAACAAACAGGCATTTATTTATTGGAGCACAGCAGGGATTACCACTGGAGGTCAGTCATGGGCTTTTCCTCAGGTTGTCAAAATCATGAGTGGAAGACTAGCAGGGGAAGTGAAAGCCAACTAGCATAGTCCAAAGACTCTCATTTGGCAGATGAAGATACTAAAGCTCTGAGAGATTTAGAAATGTCTGGCATAGAAGGAATTAACTACAGTTGCAATCTGTACTACTAACTGATTTTTCAAATTTTTGAGAGTTAAAGACCTTTTAAGAAAATGTTTTATTTATAATATACATTCTAAATGAAGGAGAACAGACAAATCTGAACACAAAAATTCCACATGATTTATGTAGGATCCCTCAACATCAGATAAATCCAAATCCAGATCCCTTCTCTCTCAACATCACATAAATCCAAATTAAAGGACATTCTATAAAATATCTGAGCAGTACTGCTCAAAACTGTCAAGGTCATCAGAAACAAGGAAAGTATGAGGAACTGTCATAGTCTAGAGGAGCCTATGGAGACATAACTAAATGTAATGTCGTGTCCTGGATGGGATCCTGAAACAGAAGAAGGACGTTAGTATAATGTTCTTAGCAAAAGCTGAGGAAATCTGAATAAAGTATGGATGTCAGTTGATAATAATGTATCAATGTTGGTTCATTAGTTGTGAAAAGGTACCATACTAATAAGAGGAGAAGCCAGCTGCAGGATATAAGGGAACTTGCTATACTATGTTCACAACTTTTCTGTCAATCTCAAACCATTCTAAAATTTAAAAAATTATTTCAAAAGATCTATACATTCTAAAAATTAGTAAAATTTTTAAGTAATTTATTAGTATCTTAATCTCTCTCTCTTCTTTGGGTTGCCAGGGAGTTTACGGCCAAATCTGAGGCTAAGTCCTTGTGGCCACAATATATTTTGTGTTCTTATTCCTTTGGTCTTAAAATTTAGACATCTTTATATTTTACCATTATTTGTACGCATCTTTGTAGATTCTGATCTATATTTACTAGGTAAAATGTTAAAGTTTAAATAGAAAAGGAGGTTCCTGCCTCCCATCTCAAACCTGTAAGCCCTGATTACCATTCCTTAATAGATGACCTTACATCCTAGTTCACAGAGTTAAAAAGGAATCAAATGGGAATCTCCTCAACTCCCTATTAACCAAACTCATGAATCTACAGTAGTCCTCCCTTATCCGTGGTTTCACTTTCTGTAGTTTCAGTTACTTGAGGTCACTGCAGTCTAAAAATATTAAATGGGAAATTCCAGAAATAAACAATTTATAAGTTTTAAATTGCATGCCATTCTGTGTGATGAAATCTCTCAACTTCCCGCTGAACCTCTCTCGAAACTTTAAGAAGACAACAGTCCCGTCTAACATTTTTATTTTGGGGCATAAAGGAAACACTGAGTTCAAGAAGAAGTATGAAGTGCAGGGAGATGCCAATCAGTGGCCTTCCAGTTTGGGAACAGCTGATGCCTATAAGCAAACGTGTAAGCAGAAGAGTCATTACCCTTTGTCATCCAACTTAGAACAGCTGGAGAAAGAATGCTCTCCAGCACTCTCTTTCCTTCAACACATGCACTGAGACATCACCTCGCAGGCAAATACAGAGTTATCCCGTTACTGGTTTTCGTCCTTTCCTTCTCTAAATGAGAGTTTCAGTTCAGGCTCTTATTACTGGATTACTACAGAAGCTTAAGGTGTTGGATCTCCCTGCCTAACCCACCTGCTGCTATTTCAAGTGTGAATCTGATCATGTCATGCTCTTGTTTTTGACCCTCCAATGGCTTACCACTGCAATACAATAAAAGGCAAATTATACATAAGGATAATTAGGCCCTGTAAAATCTCATTTTTGCTTAACTCCCCCTGTGAACACCCACATTTATACCAGTTAGGTCACTAAACTATAGTGCTTCTAACCAATATATTCTCAGTGGGGGGTGTCGGGGAGGGTGGGGTGTGTGTGTGTGTGTCTGTCTGAGTGAGAAAGAGTGTGAGAGAGTGCATGCATGTGAGTGTAGCTGGCTTTGATACTTCTTATTAGCTATGCAACCTTGGGCAAGCTATGGGACTTTTTGGAGACTCAGTTTCCATGTCTGTCTAATCTGAAAAAGTAGCCTCAAACACAGAGAGTGATTGTGAAGATTAAAGGACTTGAGCTAAATAAAACAGAGTATTGCTTCACACATGGTGAGTATCCAACAAATGTTAGTTGGTATTATAGATTCTGGGTAGTCACCTAAGTGATAGACACTCTTGACAAAAGCTGCACTAATGAGTGTTCCGACATTTTAAAAGCTAGGTTTATTAAAGTATAACTTGTAAATAATAAAATTCATGCTTAAAAATGTACAGTTGGATGGGTTTTGACAAATGTATACAGTTGGGTAACTACCACCATCATCAAATATTTCCATCTCCCCAATGTGCTTTGTGTCCTTCAAAGGCCAATCTTTAAAAAGAACGGCGGGGGGCCACCTAAGGCATATTTGCTGAAGTCCA
The DNA here is from genome assembly GCA_963574885.1 of Lepilemur ruficaudatus. NCBI lineage: Eukaryota > Metazoa > Chordata > Mammalia > Primates > Lepilemuridae > Lepilemur > Lepilemur ruficaudatus. The sequence continues at coordinate 35,227 of CAUYRT010093526.1, forward strand.
GAAATCTTAAAACATGTAGAAGAAGATTATTGGGTTTAGGCTATGGTGTTTATTTTATAGACCTCTATATGCTGAGAGGATTTTAAGACATTTGCTGCAGAAAATCTTTGATGAAGAGCCCAAGTTCTAGAAATAAGCAATCAAACAATGTGTGAAATCTTAGATGAAAATTATATACATTCTCAAGGTTCTGATGTAAATATATATATATATATATTTTTTGAGACAGTCTCACTCTGTTGCCTGGCTAGAGTGCCATGGCATCAGCCTAGCTCACAGCAACCTCAAACTGCTGGGCTCAGGCAATTCTCCTGCCTCAGCCTCCCAAGTAGCTAGTACTACAGGTGCGTGCTACCTCATCCAGCT
>CAUYRT010093529.1:0-13439 GCA_963574885.1 Lepilemur ruficaudatus
AAGTAGTAACAATTTGCTCAAATAGGCAGAAAAAAAAATTTCAACATTGTGGAAAACTCAGTTTCCTTTTCAGTGTTTTTAACTGTGCCCTTCATTTGCAGAAAACTCCTAAATGTTGCTCAATAACAAGAGACTCTGATACGCAAAAGTCTCCTGGTTTCAAAAATATAGATAATCCAGGAAATTGTGAGGAAGCAGAAATTACAGCTTCCTTATCCTTCGATCATCAGGTGCCTACTTGAGGACAGAGGTTATCCTGAAAAGCGTTCTTTCAGCCGCTAGAGAGAGGCAGTGGTATTTTCTCCGGAAAGAACACTTCCAAAATGCAGGGGAATGTTTACAACATCTAATAGGTTATTGTTTGTCAAATATTTCTGATTTAAAAAAAAAAAAGCAAGAACAAACTAATTCTTAATTTGCTTATTCCTGACCACTGGGAAGGCAACAACTTCTCTTCCAAATTGTAGAAAGATCTAAAGTAACACTCACTCAGTCTCAATCCAAACATGAGATTTGATTTATTGGCTCCTGAACAAAACTAAAAATTGAAGAGATGATGGCTACTGAATGTACAGGGGGAAAATATTCAGACTCTTATTTGTGTTTAATTTGAACATTTTTATGTATACAATAGAATTGGTCAAATGAAATACCTGGCATTATCTCTCTGTGTCCCCGATGAAGATTCTATGAATTGGCATAACACTCATTTTTCTGTGTAAAATATTTGTATCAAGACCTCAGATTCCTATACTTGGATCTTTTACAGTCCTTCTTTTATTTTTAGTTGGGAGAGTTAGACATCTTAGCAGTTCAATAAACCTTTTTCTGGTCAATACTGGAAAGTATCAACCAATACAGGGAAACTCCTATTCCTGCCACATGAGTGGACTTTGAAAGGGCTCTATGGAGGAATAATGTTCATGTGGGCTAAGTTTTCCTAAGCGTTCACCAGCGCATGGGTTCAGATGGGGTTATATTGTCTCAAACTCTGCTGGCTCTAGACTCTCCCTGCCCCCATAGGAACTCCAGCTCCTAGAAAATCTCATACAGACATGTTTGAGAATCACCAAAGTAGATAGGTGTTCACTGCCCATTAGGGAGGTGCAGACTCCACAGGGCATCACTTATTTCTCATCCCCATGTCAGGGTGCCCTTGTAACCAAGTGATGCCTCATAACCAAGAACCCACTGGAACATGACACGGTAGTGCCACTCTTTCTACAGTCTCCTGACAAAATGGTGATGTATCTGTCTAGAGAGCTGTCTCCTGATGGTTTCAAGCATCTGGTTCTCAAGGTGTCAGAGGCTGCAAGGTTCCATGCAGCTAAGAGAGAACTGTCTCTCTTTTCTCCAGGCTATTTCACTTGTGTTTGTGTATCTCAGGATAAGACCTACATGTAAACAGAGATTTCAGCTGTTACCTGCTATTCTTTCCTTTACAGGGTTCATTAGCAGGCCAGGAATAGGCTGTCTTAATTGGTTTGCCATACCCCTCCCAAGTGCCTATAAACTTTCTCCTCTCATTTACAGCCAAAATTAAAGCTTCTTATGCAAATGCTTAATTTTCAACCCATCAATATATTTGCCTATTATGTTTCAATCTCATTTTTTGGGATTAAGGTACATATAATAACAAGATATGATACTAACATGTAAATATATATAGATTCCGATATCTGTAACTATGTCTATAAAATGGGAAAAATATAATATTTGACAACATTAAAAAAGTTTTATATATTACAAAATGTGATAACATGGAAAGGCAAATGAAATATTACCAAAGTAAAATTTGCAAAATTGTTAAAGGCAAGGTAGTAGTACACTAATATATAAAGAGTTCTTACATAAACAACCCAAAATAAAAATTATAAATTTAAATGAAATTTTAAAAAGAAATATAATTGATAAGTTTACAAAACAATATCCAAATATTCACTAATTCAGATATTCCAAATTCAAATATCAAAGTGTTTGTCTCCCATCAAGTATATAAAATTAATTAAATTATATATGTTGTGGGCAAGGTTACAGGAAAGGGGCATCATCATATATGGGTTTGGGGAATGCAATTGTTACAACTTTCCTGAAAATCACCATGAAACTGTTCAGACTTTTTCACCTAGTAATTACATATTTAGTGTAAAATTAGAGATGAACACAGATATGTTGTAGTGTCATTTATAATGTTCAAAATTAAAGCCAACATAAATGTTTAACAATATTAGATTGGCTGTTGTGTTAGTTTCCTATGGCTGCTGTGACAAATTACCACAAACTTGGTGGCTTAAAACTACAGAAATTTATTTCCTCACAGTCTAGAGGCCAGAAATCTTAAAGTGTTGACAGGGCCACATCTCCCTGGAGACTCTAAGGAAGAATCCATTCTTTGCCTTTTCCAGCTTCTGGTGGCTGTCAGCATTCCTTGGCTTGTGGTCATATCAATCCAATCTCTGCCTCTGTGGTCTCATTGCTTTGTCTCTTTCTATGCCTGTCTCCTCTGTGTGCCTTTTACAAGGACACATATCTCAAGATCATTAACTTAATGACATCTGTGAAGTCCCTTTTTCCAAGTAAAACAATATTCACAGATTTCGGGGATTTGGATATGGACATACCTGTTTGAGGGCAAACATTCAACCCACTCTAGCTATTATACTTTGGTATATCCATGTGTTGAACTATGCAGCCATTAAAATCACATTGAAGTGGTATAGGAAAATGATCCTCCTGAAAAGTTAAGTAAATACAGGAAGGTATAGTTATATATATTATACAATTCCAATTTGTAGGAAGAAATTAAAGAAAAAATAGAAAGAAAGCAAATATCCCATAAGCACATTGTCTCAGTCTGTTTCGTGTTACTATGACAGAATACCACAGACTGGGTAATTTATAAATAAAAACATGATAATTTCTTACAGTACTGAAGGCTGAGAAGTCCAAGGTCAAAGGACCCACATCTGGTGAGGGCCTTCTTGCTGTGTCATCCCATTGTGGGAGAGGGAAGGGCAAGAGAGGAAGTGAGAGTCAAACTCCCTTTTATAACAAGCCCACTCTCTTGATAAGTAGTCCACTCCCACTACAGGGGCAGGCATAAACCTATTCACGAGAACACAGCCCTCATGACCTAATCCACTCCTATCAGGTCCTACTACCCAGCACTTGCGTTTGATTAAGTTTCCCTCTTTTTTTTTTTTTGTATTTTATTTTTTTAAGCTTTATTGAGGTATAATTAACAAAAATTATATATATTAAAGGTATACAACTTGATGTTTTGATATACATACACATTGTGCCTTCCCCAGAATCCTCCATGAAAAGTCCACCCGTGTTATGCTAATTAGATGGTAATGAGCCCCAGGTCCATTAAAGGTCACTAGGAGCTCCTTACTGTGTATGTTCCTACCAGCGAACAGGTCCTAGCTGCAATTTGGTTCCTAGCTACAAGTCGGTTCCTGTTCTTCACCCTTAGCCACTTCCTTGCCTGTCTTGCCACCCATTTGCTGTCCTCCAGACCTAGCAAAACTTGAGAGATAGAAGAAAATGTTGAGATTACTTAGTGAAACTCTCATATTTTATAGATGAGGAAATAGGCCACCAAAGGCTAAACAATTTGCCCAAGTTTCCCCAGCTGCTGCTGCTAAAGGTAGAAATAATGAATAAGCATAAGGAAATGGTTGTATTGTGGCTCAGGACCTCTTGTCTGAACACTAATATTAGACCTCCACAACCTTAAAATGAGTGACTTCACCCTGCATATCAATAACATTAAGTCATATATCTCATTGGATAAATGTTGGGCAACATTTATCTGACTTACGGTAACGGACTTTGGTGGTTTCTGTTTCTAAAATAAAAGGGACTGTGTCTAAGTAATAAAATTGTGTCAGTTATGAGACTTGATGCCTAGAGATTTAGCTGAAAATTTCACTTTTAGGGAGATTTAGAAGTAGGTTCACTAGAATTGAGAAATGGACCAAGTGCCTCAGAGTTGCCCGCTGCCCTAAAAATCAGCCAAGAAAGCAAATAAGATCTGGTTTAGCAAATAGTTGAAAAATCAATAGCATTTATGATATTAATGAAATTTGAAACTGAAAGTGTGCTGTTACGAGCTAGTCTGAGGTTAGCCTTGAAAATGATAAACAAAAATTAAGTACTGTTTTTGTCTGGGTCACATTGTGCCCCTTAGACAGGACTTGGACCCATATGAGTAAATGGAGTTAGGCATGAACTCTGGAGGGATTTGTCATCTTTAGACAGTACTTGCTTATGGCCCACTAAGACGACCCAGTTATAAAAAATGTCATAATTCTTGTACTCCAAGAGAATTTAAACCTTCTACAATTGCTCAGTTAACTCGTACGTACTTTTAAGAAATTTGGTTTCTGATAAGACAGGAGACAAAATGAAAACAGGTGAAGGCTGCGAAGTTCTTCCTTTACGTAACAGATTGCTTATAGGTTGTTGCTTAGCTTTTTCTTCTACACAAGGCAATTTACATTAGAGAAGAATGTATTATACATTATATCTTTGCACTGCTTTATTATCTCAGAATCCCTTGGCTAATGGCAGCCCTAGGCATAGCCTAAAACAAGGAAGAGTATTAGATATCTATGCAGTATGTACCTATGAGGCGGTATCTCCATAAGATGATAGTTACATTTATGCTTTGTTTTAATTTTCCATCTTCATAAAAATCTTGCAGTGCTTATGAATTAATAAATCCTGACACCCTCCAAATGTTTTTTAAATGTTCTATAATATTTGTGAAAAACCATATTTCCCCCTTGTATTTTAGTATTATATTAATAATTATATTGAAAATTTAGGAGCAAGGCACATTAAAATATTAGGTAGAGATAAGATAAGAGGTGAAGTTTGATTCTCAACCTGACACTACTTAGGTTTACAAATATCATATTTGCCTTTTATCAAGAATTTTTGAGCCCCTAGTGGTCAGCACTTCAGGGATTATGCTTGCTCTAAAGGAGACATGCAATACCCCTTAGACCTCTTCCTCAGAGAAATTATGGGCTCTTGGCATTTTATGCAGATTTCACTCATAGCAGCATTAGGAAAATATTAACTACAACCCTGCCAGATCTAAAATGAATTACTTTGCCCCACCTTTCTTAGCCTGTCCTGATATTCCATTAATGAAGACACAAATGTTTATTCTGTAAAATTTTAAAAATGGGTAGATCCACTTATTGCTGCTGGTTTTTGTTTGTTAACCTGGGCCCTTTTTAATTTTTGTTTTGTTTTGTTTTTACTTGAGTTTGCAATAAAACATGAATTCTGTGCTATTTGGTGAAAGTAGTCTATATGTCTATCCCCATAATGCAATAGATATATAGACATGGCCAGTTTCCTAGCCAACGGATTCTAATAGCACCTCATTTTGTTTGGGCAATCTATTCTCCTAAACATGAGCATATTTCTTACTGAGCCAGTCCCAGGAATCTCATCCCCTTTTCCCTGTAAGTAGTTTGGGAATAGGAATACAATGTAATTCGGGGCAAAGGCAAGCAAGGGAAAATCTCCTGGGGAGACTTCTGGAAAAGCTTGCCCTAAGTATACTAAGAGGCTCAGAAAAGAAACTGTGCCTCTTATTCTGTTGGAAATTTTTATGTCTGAGAGTTACATCTAGAATTGTGGAAGCCATTTTGTGACCACAAGCTGAAAATGGCTATGAGGAAAGAGAGATATTACATGTATGTGATGGTTAATTTTGCATCAAGTGACTGGGCTAAGGGGTGCTTAAATAGCTGATAAAATGTTCTTTCTGCTGTGTCTAAGAGGATGTTTCCAGAAGAAGTTATATTTGAATCAGTACATTGAGTAAAACTCACCCTCGCCGATGTAGTGGTCATTACCCAACCTCTTGAAGGCCTGAATAGAACAAAATCACAGAGAAAGTATGAATTAGCATTCTATCTGCTTGAGCTAGGAGCTCCGTATTCTCCTGTCCCTACACATCAGAGCTTCTGGTTTTCAGGCCTTTGACTTAAACTGGTTCTTACATTATTGACTCCCCTGATCATCAGGCCTTTGAGTTTGGACTGAAACTACACCACCGGCTTTTCTGCACCTCCAGCTTGCAGATGGTAGTTTGTGGGACTTCTCAACCTTCATGATCACATGAACTCATCCTTTAAAATAAATCTCTGTCTTCCTTCAGAGTAGAGGAGGGAAAATGTAGACCTCTTTCTATTTATCTCTTTATATATCCTCTTGGTTCTCTTTCTCTGGAGAACCCTGACGAATACAATGGGTCCATGGTGTTGCAGAGCTGATAAATAAACCACCTTGGAGCTGCCCTACCTTGGGATTTCTTGGGAGTTATTTCCTTAATATTAAGAACATTTTGAATTGGATCTTCTGTTACTCAATCAAAATGAATTAATGGACCATCTGCCTTCCCCGTCTTTTAAAGAAGACAATACGATGTTCTTAAGTAGTCAGTAGGATAGAGCAGGAAGGAAATCTGAAGGTCTAAGCCATGGCATCATTTTAGCCCTGATACAAGGAATATACTGCATCGCTAGGGAATTAATATCAGAGAACAAGGTCCTTTTGCTTCCTGTTGACATATATAGCTTCTCAGGTTCAATTTGTAAATGCAATAGTGTATAAAAAAACTATTTGAAGACTAAAGTGTAGTAGGACCACCAACAGGTATTATTTATACCACACCACAGTGATTGAATTGAGCAGGATCTTGAATGTGACCACTTTCTCAAAGCAGAAGGTTCTGAGCATAAAAATTGTAGCAAAGGGGCCAAAGTAGATAGAGTAAATAAGGCACAAAAGAATAGATAATATAACTTTCTATATTTATATGATTTCAACCAATTCACTGAATGATTTTTTGACCAGAAACCAGGAATCTTAATGTGAGCTTATCACATTCTTAATTATGGTAAGTTGTAGTTTAGCACACACATACACTATTAATCCTTCTGAAGAGAGATTTCATCAGAACAAGTGGTACAAGTTAGAAATTGTCTTAAAAATATGTACCAGTTTGATGAAAGCTGAACAGATGATGTGACATAATTACTGGTTAAAATATAGTTATGAAAGAACTAGACTCCTAAGAAAATTCTAAGACTTCACTGAGGGGTCAAAAGGATATGTATTCTTGGATATAACGTCTGTAGGGAATGCATATGGAAAGCACTTGTTTGCACAAGATTTATGTTGGAAACTTCTTAAGAGAAACCACACATTACAGATCTAGGGCAAAGAAAGGACAAACAAAACACTGTATGACATTGACATTAGGTTGTAAGTTAAGAGAACTAATAGCTAATTCTTGTGTCAGCCTGAGGAATGGTTGGGGAAAACTTTATACTGGTTCAATTTTTTTCTTTTCTTTTTTTTTTTTAATTTGGCAGTCCTTATATTGAGGTTTAGAACTCAAATGCTAATTAGTCTCTCTCCCTTTAAAATTTTATTTAATCCCTTGATGAGGGAGAAGAGTAAAGCAGTCATATTTGTGAGGGGGGTGTGTGCACGCATGCACACCAGGTGTGTGTGTTGGGTGTGCTGCTGCATTTCCAGGGAAAAGTGGAGCTCTTTTGGTTTAGGTTAAATTAGGTCTTCTGCTTTGGTCAATACATCTTATATCTGGTAAAAGTGGCTACCCTGTTACAGTACAGATTTAGAGAGCGTATCAACTAGAATGCTTTTAACGAGGTCACTGAAGACACAGCTCAAAATGGAGAAGAAATCCAGAGTCCTAGAGCAGGTCCCATGACATCATTAAAGATTCACCTTCTTTCCTTCATTTGGTTCTGCATTCCTCAGCAAGTTAGCTTTGTACCCGAGGCCACTCCACAAGACAACCAGAATCCCACTGAACATGATGTGATAATGTCTGAAGTAGACACATTTTCATGTTTTTTTTTTTTAAGTTTTAAAATTCTAATTTACTCTACCCAAATGTATTGTAGAGAATGGGCTTATATACCTTTAAATCTGGAATCTCCCCAAGTGACTTCTAAAACCAACTACAATAATGCAGCTTTTAATTCTATGAAGGCAGATATATTTGGTGGAAATGAACGGCTAAAGAAAAATTGAATAGCACCCTTAGTGTTAGTGAGCAAAGAATTCACAAAAACTATAATGGACAGATAAAGTTAATTAAATTCATTTCAATGATTATAAAATAAAATAAATATTAAAGATGAACTTAAGATATCTGCCACTAAGTTTATAATTTAAAAAACTTATCTACACCAGCAAGCTTTGAATTTTATTTACTCATTAATAGAATGGCCAGAAAAAAACATTTCAATTCTATCGTTACAGTCCCCATACCAGATTTTTAAAGGGCACAATTAGAATTTAATAAACCCATCCATCATTAAAAGTCTGAAATGTAGAGGATATTAGCACTCTTTGTCTCACATGGTAAGGATAACAAATATTTACTCCTTTTTTTAAAAACCGTATTTAAAAAAACAATTCACTAGCTGCTATTAGTGTTCGGGATAGCCTCTAGTGAATTTTAATTCAAGAAAATAAATTTAAGGAGTCTAGAAATACACTATCCACATAGTAAATTTTGCCAGACTGTCACCAGTGATTTTAAACAATAAACAGCTCCCTTTGTACTGTTTATGAATGGGTTGTGTTTGGTGCCTCATGGTTTCCGTTTAATGTAGAAATGGCTCAAGAACAGCTGCTCCAAAGGAATTTTGGCTCACCGGCCTTCTGTCAAAACTCAGAACTAAAGATACAGCTCTGAATATAGGAAGCGAGGGAAATCTTCAAGAGTGAAAATGATTTTAACACTCAAAATAGCTCATACTGACTTTGGCAAAAGAAAGTTGTTATTTCCCACCCCTCAACCCCCCGTTCCTACTCAAGCCCCATTCAGGATCTTTTGTAAGCAGAATGGACCCAGGGTGTAACTTCTACCGAAAGTCTCCTCATGATCAAGCCCCAATTTTTTGTGATGTAGGTGGGGAAAGGGAGGCCCCCACCAGAGGTAGACGGAGGTGTTGTGCACAGGGGTTAAGCGTTTGGGCTTTACAACCAGGCTGCGTGGGGTGACTGCAGTTCCGCTTTCGGTGTGACGGTGGACAGGTTGCTCAATCCCTTGGGCCTTGGAGCAAAAGAAGACTGGTGAAAATGTCCACTCTTTAGGGTGGTTATGAGGTTTAAAAGAGGTAATACCTACAGAAGAAAGTGCCTGCCTCATAGTAGATGCTCGATATCAATAAATGGCTCTGTTAATTTAATTACTAAATCCATTACTAAAAAATCTGCTTGTTGGCTACACTCAGCTAACTCCTATTTTAACCTTTTTTTTGTTTTATAGGTAGCATTCATTTCTTTAAAACTACTCCAGTCATCAAGACATAAATCTTAACAATCTTGATGCTCTCTCTATTTTAGTCTTAAGTGGGTAGGAGTCCACAAATCCACCGTGGAGAGCTCCCCAGCTTTCTGTCTCAAGAGATTAGCACACCACTTGGAGAGGGTGGGAAGAGCCAGCCTGCCGCACGACAGCTCGACAGAAGTTTCTGGAGTAGTTGTGAAGTCTGTGGGTATGGAGCCAACACGCTCTTCTGACGGACTTTAATCTTTCGTCAGGGTTGTAGTCATTGCTGAAGATGTTTTCAGTGTCTGAGAGCTCACACGTTTGACTTCGGATGTGTAGCCAGAAAGGTTGTTGTAAGTCCTAATTCTCTTAAATTTGATGGATGTGAAATTCTGCTCAGATCATATCACTGACCTGGAGAAATCACGAGGTGACTTGTTAACACAATAAAACTAGTAACCCGCGGGAGACAGGGTTGTCCTCCCTGTCTGGGCCTGGGATTTCTCACAGCACTTTCACTTTATGGCCATATCTTTCATCCAGGGCATAAATTTGATTATTTTAGCACCTTTTAAAGATAGAGAATTTGTAGGGCATTTAAGAGTTGGAAACGTAGTCAATTCGGCCAACACAAGGTCAGATTTCTTTCTTTGACATGGTTCTACCTGAACAAATGTTCTTGTATTTTTGCTTCTAGCTCTTTTCTATTGAGGCTGAGAATAAGTTTACATTTAAAAATGGATATTTAAAAAATTTATTTAGAAGTGGGGGGCATTACTGGCATTAATTACCTAATTGTTCACAAACTCTATGATTTCAGCTTCAGCTCTTCGTTATTTTAAAAAGACTGAACAAAGCGTACTTAGGTGAGTTTCTCGGTTGCAGCCCCATGACAGGTAGTTAGGTAATGAAACTAAGGTTCTTGGGCGGAGGAGGACTTTATATCGATTTAGGAGTGGAAGAAATGACCTAACCAGTCCTGATCAAAGAAAAGTAAAGATCTGTGACAGGTAGACAGCTGCCTAGATGGGAAGACTAACGAACCTACTCTTGTTTTAAATTATAACACTATGTCTTGAAAGGTAGTGGGGGAAAAAAAAACAGGCAGTAATTTTCTTACATTTTAATGTTATTGATTCTATTGTAAAACCTACAGCACTTACTCTCGCAGCTTGGTGTTTATAATAATCCCCCCTGATGTCTATTAACATGGCAGATTTCTTTGTCTACCCCATAACTACAGTAACTGAGGAATTTGAATTTTATACATAATGAAGTTTGAGATTAACTGGCATAAAATTCCCCCCCCACATTTTTTACTGCTGTCAAATTTGCCTTTGCTAAATCTTTAACTGGAATCAATTTACTCCTGTTTCTCTTGATTAGACAATTTGTTGTATTTTTTACTATTTTGAAAACAAATTCATTCTTTGATATTCAGAGACGCTAGAATCAACAGGAATGTACATTCTCTTTAGGTTTTGTTACATTTATGTAGCACTAACCTCCTACCAGGTACAGAACACATGGTGCTCAGGTGCATACACGTGCCCTGGCCTCAGGATGCTTGTGGCTGAGTAAAGGATGCAGACGAGCTGACAGGTACCTGAGCCTGGTCAGGAAACTGAAAAGCGTTTAGCGAGATTCAGCAGAAGGGCACCTAGTCCAGCTTTAAGGGTGAGGATAAGGAAATACACTCTGGAAGAGACAACACCAGAGGTGATTTGGAACTGATGCACAGGCTTCAGCTAGGATTTGGGGCAATCAAAGGATGGAGAAGCCGTTATAGGGTGGGGAGAGCCATTTCTGGCAATATCATGTTAAAAAGACATTGATGTTCATGGCAATGGCACATATTAGTTGGTGCTGGAGACAAGTCTGAAGGAAGAAGGCAATCTTTGAATGTCTAAGACCTTGTCCTGAAAACAAAAGAAAGGTTGGAAAGAGTTTTGTTTTTTTTTTTTGTTAGACACATCTATGACAAAGGTGACACATACAATTGCCATACGCAACTATTGTGTGGTGGAACTTTTTGCCTGTCAAGTCAGTTTGACTTCAGGAAATAATTCTTCCTCCTGTTGTGGTAGATAAGAGCTAACCCCCTTTTGCAATGATCATTTGCAGTCTCACCTCTGAAATAAATGGACAAGATTAATGGGTGGTATTTACCTTAACTGGAGATTTATGAAATTGGTATAAAGACATCGCGTCATTTACCGGTGACACTTCAATAGAGACCATCCACCAGCATAGCCCAGACTATGCTTTAAAGGAACCTATTATACATGGAGACAATAGAGCATGGTGGTTAGGGACTCAGGCTGCAGGTTCAGATGCTCTGGGTTCAAATCTGAGCCCCGGCATATTTTATTGGTTTGACCAATCGTAAGTCACTTAAATTCTTTTAGCTTCCGTGTTTATTTTATTAATAGTACATGATAGTCAACAGTGATGAGTTAAATGAGGTAATACACTATTATGGGTTGAATTGTGTCCCTGAAAAAGAGATGTTGAAGCCCTAACCCAGTGACACTTCAAAATGGGATCTTATTTGGAAATAGGGTCTTCGAGGAAGTAATGAAATTAAAATGAGTATATTAGGGTGGACCCTAATCCAATATAATCTGTGTCCTTATACAAAAGGGAGATTTGGACATAGAGATAGACACACAGGGAGATCACGTGAACATGAAGGCAGAGATCAGGGTAATGTATCCACAAGCCAAGGAGTGCCACGGATTGTCATCAAACCACCAGAGAGACTTTCCCACCCAGCTCTCAGAAGGAACCAATGCTACCAACACATTGATCTTAGACTTTGAGCCTCCAGAACTGTAAGACAATAAATTTGTGTTGTTGAGCCACCTTGTTTATAGCACTTCGTTATGACATCTCTAGCAAACTCATACATACACATAAACACTCTGGGATGTAACAAGTGCTCCACAATTATTAGCCTTTCTCATTGCTGTTAGTATGTTTTATGACATGCCTGGCTTTCTACTCAGGCTCTTCTTTATCCAACCGTGTTCATTTGGCAAGAGGACATTGTTTTGTGAATCATGGACAGGAAAGCCAGAGGTACAATGCAGCATGTGATGCACAGGTATCTCACAGCCATGTGCTTAGGGCAGGGCCATTCTGCAAACATTGAAACCTGTCACTGACCAGTCTCAGGTCCTCTTGGGATGGTGAGGTGACAGAGCAGCAGTGAAGAACAAGGGCTCTGGATATGAACAGACTAACCCCAACAACTTTAGGAAGAAAACCTCCTAATCCACAGATAAAACAAAATAACAAAACACCAATACCAAACAACTTAGCGATTTGTTTAGGGATGAAGGAGATGTTGAGCACATATTGGTAAAAAGGTCTACTTATGTGGTTGCATATCTTAATTTCTCCCTGAATTAAATATATATATTTATTACATGAGATTGACTAGAACTCAAGATGGTTGGAAGAAGAAGAATATAAAGAAAAAAGAAGAGGAAAGAAAACAGGAGAAGGAGGGAGAAGAAGAGGAGGAGAAAGAGGAGGCTTGTGTGAGGGGACCAGCCCTGTACATTCAGGCGGCTCCTTCACTGCGAATGAGATACTTGAGCAGAATTTCTCAGGAAGGTGCAACAGAACCTTAGCCAGCACTGTTTCTTCTTAAGGAGGGGCTCTTGCTTTGAGATTTGTGGTACATTTACTCTGGGTTTGATGTAACTGTGCTCTGCTGGTGTACTCAACCGATCCTCAAAGGAGAAGGAAGAAAAAAATAACTGGGCATGTGTGTGTGTGTGGTGGGGGGTAGGGTTAGGGGTAGGGGAAGTGATGAAAAGAGCAAGAAAGGAGAGAATCGGAGAGAAAATCAGCAATAAACAAAGAAATAAAGGAAAAGGTGGGCAGGCATCTCGGGTAAGTACACAGGTTGTACTTAACCTGTGTACTGTGACCTCATGTAAATTACCGACCTTCCTCAAGACTCTGCTACCCCATCTATAAAATAAAGTCAACATCTCCGTGAGTGAATTGTGAAGGTTGAACTAGCTAATACACAAAACACTTAGGTTGTTTCTATTCTTGTGTTATTACCGTGCTGGGTATTCAT
>CAUYRT010093531.1:0-33512 GCA_963574885.1 Lepilemur ruficaudatus
ACATATATTTTTAGTTGTCCAATTAATTTCTTTCTATTTATAGTAGAGATGGGGTCTCGCTCTTGCTCAGGCTGGTCTTTAGCCTTTTGTTTTTAAGCAGTATATTTGGGGATGCCCCTGCAGTTTTGAAATCCTCCCTGGTATAGGATGGCACATATGTTTATTCTCAAAGTGTGCTTGTTTTCCTTTGACTTTTCCATCCTCCTGTTTTCTCTTTCAGTTCAATCCAAATTTTTTTCTGCCCTCACAGTCAAACCTGCCCTAGGGTTGGGTTAGGGTGTACTGCTGGCCTTATGGCTAAATGGTTTGATCTGGGCTCTGTCCCCATGGTGTCCCCTGCCCACTGCAATAAGGTAACATTCAACAGCTACTGAGCCCTAGCTCTGCACTTGGGTATTTGGGGAAACTTTGAAGGTAAAATACCTGAACTTTAGCTTCCCAGCACTTAAGCCTTGAGAGATGCAATCAGTTGGAATAGTTAGCTACAACTACATGTTAAATCTTAGGATGCTGACTGAATTTACAATAGGACATTTGGAAATGTGAGAAATCAAAGTGTGCTGAAGATGTGGGAAGTGGCTTCGTGTTGAAAGGTCAAGTTTCTGCTATTAGAAGCCATTGTGGACAGGAGGGCAGGGCAGGGTGCCATTGTGTAGAGCTGGGAATGTACAGTATGTGGGGAACCTTGGAGTGAGATGTAAAAAATACGGAGAACTGGACCACACTGTAGAGGGCTTTAGAGCCAAGTAGAAGCACTATTTATCATTATTGATAACAACTACCATTTATTGGGCATTTAAAACCAGGCACTGTATGAAATATGTTGTGTGTCTTTTAGATAAAGAATTTGTATCTTCAAAGTAGGATGGTGAGGCCGGGCATGGTGGCTCATGCCTATAATCCTAGCATTCTGGGAGGCCGAGGCAGGAGGATCGCTCAAGGTCAGGAGTTCGAAATCAGCCTGAGCAAGAGCGAGACCCCATCTCTACTAAAAATACAAAGACATTAATTGGCCAACTAAAATATATAGAAAAAATTAGCCGGGCATGGTGGCTGGCGCATGCCTGTAGTCCCAGCTACTTGGGAGGCTGAGGCAGGAGGATTGCCTGAGCCCAGGAGTTTGAGGTTGCTGTGAGTGAGGCTGACGCACGGCACTCTAGCCTAGGCAACAGAGTGGGACTCTGTCTCAAAAAAATAAAAAATAAAAATAAAAATGAAAAAAATTAGCCAGGCATGGTGGTGCATGCCTATAGTACCAGGTTGCAGTGAACTATCATGACGCCACTGCATACTACCCAGGGTGACAGAGTGAGACTGTGTCTCAATAAAAAAAAAAAAAATTCAGGAAATGCAACAGCCAGTCCTGTGACCCCCCTGTCCCCACAGCAGGTCCCACTGCCCCCATGTACCCTGTCAAAGGGCTATCAGACCCTGTCAACACACACACACACACACACACACACACTCAAAGACACACATGCTCTCCTTAAACGGAACGTCCCAACCCACAGTCTGGGGACAGAGCACAACTATATCAGCCACCAATCAGAGCAAATAAAGAAGCCCAGAGCCCCAGCCTTGGTTCCAGCACAGCTGTGGGCGTTGGGGCGAATCGCTGGCCCTCTCTGGGCCGCAGCTAAATGTGGGGTTGGACTAGACTGAAGACTACAATGCTCTGACGTTCGACATGTCCTTCGTTCTACAAATAGTTCTCTTTCTTATGTCAACATATTTTTTCTAATTTTTAAGGACACATAATAGTTGCACATACTTATACAAATATTTCTCCAGGCCTTAATTTGCACACCGCCCAGGGCCAAGTCCTGGAAGACGGTGATGAACAGAGACGCAGAGTTTGTGGAGTAGCAGGAACTCCTGCAGTAAGCAAGCAAACAAATGAATATCTAACTACAAACTGGGCTAAGAGGTGGGAGGGCGGAGTTCAGGGACCACGGGTCTTATAATCTGGTCCCAGGCCTCATAGGGTCCTCTGAGAGGAGGTGACAGTAGAGCTGCTCTTGAAGATGGGGAGGAGGTGTCTAGAAAGGCAAAGATGCAAGCGGGTTCCCAGCAACGAGAACAGTACATGCAAAGGCCCTGAGGTAGATAGGAACACAGCACCTTCAGGGCAGCTCCTGAAGATTATTGACATGCAAGACTCAAGGAGCCAGTTCTTCAGGGACAAGGAACTCAGTCTGTTTTGTGCACTGCCTTAACTGCGGCATCTGGGACAGTGCCTGGAACATAGTAGGTGCTTAATCAGTGCTATTGACTGTTTGAATGGCCACTCTGACCTCTACTCTTGCGTCTTCAGGTTTTGACCAGCTGACCCCCCGAGGGTTCACTCCAGCTGTCCCTCCTCCAGCGCAAGAGACTCACACTCCACGTTCTCCAGCTCTGGGACCTGCGGTGGGGCCCAGCCAGGATGCTCCTTGAAGCCTGCGCCGTGGAGGTTCCAAGGGACACGGGCGGGCCTGCGGCATGACTTGGAACCTGTAATTTCAGAAGCATAGAGCAGTGGCCGGGCCCTCTGCCCAGCCTAGAAAAGGTTCAGAGACCTCACCCGGCACCCACCGTGCAATTAGCAGCCGTGGCCCCACCCTGCCCTGCAGCCGTGGCCACCCCCACCTGGGGACTCTGCCAGGGTCCTCCGCATTTGAGCCCCGGGCAGCTGCCCTGCCCACCACAGCCCCCAGCTCCAACCCCTTCTGGGCCCAGGGCCACTTCTAATGACACAGCCCCTGAGGCCACTGGGGCCTGCCCTCTGGGCAAAAATAGCCCAGGACTTTGATGTGGCAGGAGAGGCCTGGGCTGCGGCCACGTTACAGAATAGGCCTGGCCTTCAGAGGGACACCCGTGGAGCGGCCTCCTGCCTGGCAGCTCCAAGGGGGCAGAGTGGCCTTGCCCAGGCAGGCCCGAGCACTGGGTGTGCAGTGAAACCTCCCTGGGCTTCAGTTTCTCCATCTGTAAACTGGACACGTTCACTTATTCCCCAGCTGTTCACCGAGCACCTACCCGTGCCGGGAACCATGCCAGGCACAGAGAGACGGCAGCAAGGGAGACAGATGCGGCCACACCTCTGCTCAGGCTACTCCCCTGCCTGGGGCACTGTCCTCCACGCTCCCTGTGCCTGACCACCCCTACATATTGTGGCTCAGATACCATCACCTCCAGGAAGCCCTCCCTGAACCCCAGCCTCCAGGAAGGGAGTTCAGCAACCTCCCTTATGTCCCTGTACCCTGTGGCTCCCAGCTTGGAGCCCTGAGCAGGTGGGATGCTAATGCCGCGTTCACACATGTCTCAGACTGCGACCTTCTCAGGGCCGGAACCGGGGCCTCGTCCATCACCGTATCGCCGGCACACATGCCCGAAACACAGTAGATGCTCAATAAATGCCCACCTACTGACCGACTGACTTCCAGGGCAACCTGCCCATGTTATAGATGGGGAAACTGAGGCTCAGGGAGGGGGACAGTCCATTTAAGCAATATCTACTGGGTCCCTGCTGTGCTCCCACTCCTGCAGGGAACAGGAAAGACCCGGCCCCTGCCACAGGGACCTCCTGGCAGGGCAGACAGATGAGAAACAAGTCAGCCAGCAAATAGGGACGATGACCCAACTCTGCAAAATGCTGTCAAAGAACTAAAAAGCATGAAGAGACAGGGAGTCTCTTGGCAGCGGGTGGGGCAGACGCGTGGGCAGCTGTTTTGCAATTTGGGTCACGGATGGCCTCTCTGGAGGGGAGTCTGAGCCGACACCTGTGGGCCAAGAGGAACCGGGCGAGAGAGCAGGAGGAAGAGCTTCAAACCAAGGGGACAGCAAGTGGAAAGTCCCCGAGGCAGCAGAGGGCCCGGCATGAAGCCTCTTCGAGGAACTTAAGACCAGGTGCCCCCGACTCATTCTCACCACGGAGCACCGAGAGCTTGGACATGGGGAAGTCGGTCAGCTCCTGGCTCTGCCCCTCGCACGCTGCGTGGCCTGAGCCTCGGTTTCCCTTCCTAGATCAGGAAGGCTCAGAGGAGGCTTCTCAAAGCTCTGCCGTTCTGCGATTCTCGGTAAATTTTCCACTTGTTGCAAGAGCCACCCGCCTCCCGCCCCCAGACAACCACCGGATGCTCCCCCACTGCTGGCGGGAGAGGAGCCGGGGCAGCAGCTTTGGAGAAACGGTGTGACGGTTTTTAGCGAGCTGACTGTCCACTTCCGGTCTGATACAGCAATCTCTCTCCTAGGTGTCGACCCAGGAGAGATGAGAGCGCACGACATCTACGCAGAGACACATGTGTCCACAGCAGCTTTTGTTCCTGCCAGCAAAAAGCCGGGGACAGCCCACATGCGCATGTGCAGGAGAATGGACGCGCGGACCGTGGCATCCCGAGGGGACACTGCGCACCCACGGGGAGGGACAGGCATGGCGAGTCCCACCACCTGCGCGCTCGGCAAAAGCACTGGCCGCCAGGGGAACACACATTGGACTATCCCGTTCACAGGAAGTTCTAAAACAAAGGCGAAACCAAGCTATGGGGTCAGAAGCCAGAAGAGCAGTTGCCCTTGGCGGGTGCCGACTAAAAATCCACAGGGATCATCCGGGCTGGAAGTGTGTGATGTCTACACCGGGCGGTGGCTACGGGGGTGACGCCTGCGGACAAGTCGAGCTGTACCCATCAGAGTTTTGCGCTTTACGTAGGTTATGACTCAGTTAAAAGCTTTCTTAAGAAAATAAAGAAGGAACCTTGTGTCCGTCTCTTTTTGGTGGTGGGGGACACCCCACAGGCCGAGGGCTGGGGGTCGTGGAGCTTCCTGTGGCCGTGCTGTCCCGGCCAGCTGCGCCCTCACTCGCCAGTAAACATTTACATTCCCCAGGGACGGCGCAAGGAGCAACTTCAACACCCCTGGTGGAAGCCATCTGGGCCGGGCAGAAATGTCAACATCACTGCCCAGCTGCCGACCTCGCCCCGGTGCCCGGCTCTGCCAACTACCTGCCCCCCGCCAGGTGCCTTCGGGCCCGTGCTCTCCCACGGTGACCAGGTGCTCACCTGCTGCTGGTGGGGAGAGAAAAATGGCCAGTGACCTTGGGCCTGGGTCATGAGTGCCCCATCACCACCAGAAAGAGAAGGAGGCAATGCAAAGGTCCTGAGGTAGGCGGGCCTGGCACTTTCCAGGAGTGGAAAAGAACCTACCGTGTCTGGAACAGAGTGAGCGCGGGGGAGAGGGGGAGGAAGCGAGGTCAGAGGGCAGCCTGCAGCAGTCACAGGGGTTTTGGCTTTACGTTGAGTGGGGAGGGCTGATCCTGGTTCCCGGTGTGGGTGAAGCCTTCTCTGCTTCCTTCCTCTCCTTGTATCAGGCCCTCCTCATCCTCCTCATCTTCACCCCCCATATACACACACACAGATGCCTGTTCTCTCTCGGGGACCTCATCCAAGAGACAGCCCAGAGTCCCACCTCTGGGGAGGGGAAGGCTGCATGCGACCCTCTGCATGAGACCCTCTGCAAGCCACACTGGTCCCCAGGCCACTCCTTCCTTCCCTCCCTGACCACCTGTCTCTGACCCAGCTGGGGCCAGAAACGTGGCGCCCAGGGACTCCTGACAAGGACAAGCCACCTCGTCTGGGCAGCCTTCATTAGTCAGTTAGCTGCCCTGGGCCCAGGCGTCCCCTGGGGACAGCCTTACAGATAGGTTCTTCCACGACACCCAGACCCCCACCCCCACCAGGCGGGACAGGGCTGTGTGGGGCGGGAGAAGGAGGTGAACCCATCCAGGGTGAGCCAAGCCACCTGCCCTTCAGGGACCTACGGGTTCTGCTGCTTCCGAGCTGGGCGACCTTGGGCTGAGTTACTCAACCACTCTGAGCCTCAGTTTCCTCATCTGTAAAGTGGGGGTGATAGCAAAGTCCCACTTCTCTGGGCTCTTGTGGGACTGCAGCAAGCCCTTGGCGCCTGGAGCTTAGTAACTATGCTAGTCTTAACGACAGCCACAGTGGCGACACCTGGGACTGGGCGTCTTTCTGATACCACCTGGGCAGCAGTGCGCACGGAAGCCTGGCTTGCAGGCTGCGGGCTGGGAGGGGGCTGACTGAGGGTTAGTTGGCCCATCCTTGGGGGGCGGTGGTACACGCCAGAGCCAGGGCTTGTCTCCCCATGAAACCCGCCACCCAGCCGGGGCCGAGAGACACCCACCCCCAGGGCTGAGTCCAACCTTCGTGAGCCAGACACACGCAGGCGCTGGCTGGGGGTGGGGAATGGGGAATGGGGAATGGGCCCCAACAGCTGGAAACATCTGGTTTGAATTGTCGGTTGGAAGCGCCTGCCAGGCAGCCAAGGAATTTGTGAGCTAATTTTAGGCCAAAAGACAGAGAGCTCAGCAGGGCGGGGTCTCGTTCCCCAAACCACGGGGGTGGGAGCTGCCGGGACGTGGAGGCCTCTGTGGTACCCTTGGATGAACACTAACTGGCGCCTACTGTGTGCCAGGCAGCCCACCCTCCCACTGTGCTGGGAGCAGGGAGGACTCTTGTCCCCAGCTTGCAGGTGGGAAACTGAGGCTCCCTTGCTGGTTCCGTTATTCAGTAGATGTTTGTTGAATTCCCACGGTGTGCCGGGCACCATGCAGTGACAGGGAGAGTGAACACGAGGGACAAAGGCCCCACCTTCACACAGCGCAAATGGATATTTCGACGACATCACCCCCACAGTCCGTGAAGGGGAATAAGGGGGCGTCCTAGTGAATTCCTGGTGCAGGGCGGTAAAGCAGGGCTCTTTGGGAAGGTGACATTCGAGCTGACACCTAAAGGTTGGGAAGATGCCAGCCACACGGTACCGGGCTGAGGGAATAGCACGTGCAAAGGGCCTGTGGCAGGAGTGTTTGAAGAAGAGCAAGAAGGCTCTTGGGGCCATGCAGAGTGGGAGGTGACAGGAGCCTCCTTCCCACATCCAACCAAGATGTCTGTCAGCAGATGAGATGGGGGTCTGAGCAGGGCAGGAGTTGGGACCCAGAAGCTTCCACTGGTGGGATTAGGGGATTCCACTGTCCCATGTAGTCATTGGCATCCCGTGATTTGTTGCGGGGCTGTTGAACCCCTGGGGGAAGTCACTCGAAGCCTGTCCCTCCTAGGGGCTTGGAGGCAGGACACAAGGCCAGACGACAGGGTCTCCAGAAAGAACTACCCCAAGGCTGAGGTTGGCCACAGTTAGGAGAACTCGTGTGTCCTAGGCCACTTGTGCTAGGTTCCTGTGCCTGGGAAGGGGGACTGTGTTTGTGCCACTTTTGTGCCCAGGTCTCCTTGCCACAGGGCACGTCCTTTGTCCTTCTTTCTTGGCAGGGGCAGCAATAAGACCGTCCCGATACACCCCTCAGCACGGCCTTCTCGTCCTTCCAACCCTGGGCGTGGCGCTGCCTGCTCTGCAGGGCCACAGGTGGCAAGAGCAGGGGAGACAATGGCCACAGCCTTCCGGCTGCCAAGACACGCTCAACAGCTGCATTCAGGGGAGCATGGAAGCCTCTCTGGGTTTCCAGAAATCTTTGAGAAGGGGAGCTGTGTGGGTCCCACGCCGCCGAGCAGGGGGCCTCTCGGCTGGGTTTGTCACCTCGGCACTCCTGACACTCCAGACCAGGTGCTTCTGTGTTGCAGGGGGCCGCCCCGAGCACTGTGGAACGCAGAGCAGCATCCCTGACCGCCACCCACTGGGGGCCAGGAGCACCCCTCCCCCCAGTGGTGACAGCCAAGAATCTCCCCAGACGTTGCCAAATGTCCCCTCGGGGGGCAAGATCGCCCCAGGCGAGAACGGGCACTGGCTCAGCTTCCTGTCTGGACGTTAATACCTACAGGATGGTGGTTTTGCTCACCGACTGGGGAAGCCTGGGGCCCCCAGACTTCCTAACACTTGTGGTTTTGTTCTGTCTGCTGAGAAATATTAGGAAAATGCAGAAAAGTTGAAAGAAGTGAATCAAGCTCACCCATAACCCTCCACTCGATAGCTGACCTCTCTTACTAACTCGGTGTGTTTCCTTCCAGGCTTTTTTCTCCACTTGCTAATCCTAATAGCTAGGATTT
This sequence comes from Lepilemur ruficaudatus, assembly GCA_963574885.1. Lineage (NCBI taxonomy): Eukaryota > Metazoa > Chordata > Mammalia > Primates > Lepilemuridae > Lepilemur > Lepilemur ruficaudatus. The sequence goes on from CAUYRT010093531.1 coordinate 8,046, forward strand.
ACTGAGCACTTACCCTCTCCCTGGCCTCATAGTTAGTGCTTTCCACCTCTGTCCCGTTAATCCCCATGATATCCTTATGAGGTGAAATTATTATTATTGCCACCCCATTTCACAGATGAGAAAACTAAGACTCAGAGTTCGTTTAACATTACATCATGGGTATTTTTCCATGTTATCCTTCAAAAATATCATTTTCAATTGTATCTGAATAATGTCCTATTGATCATACAGCTGGAGTTGTCTTATTTTCTTGAGCTATTCCCGGCTGTTGGAATATCCCACCAACATTTCTGAGTCACCTACTCTGTGCCAGGATCACACTTAGAGGCCGGGAGCAAAGGTGAGTCCTTCCCACAAGCACGCACCATCTCACACCCACGGACTGCGGGTGGGAGAGTCAAGTGCATGAGTGAGAGGACGACAGAGCTGTGCCCCTAAAAGCTCAGCAGTCAGGTCTCTGCCCACCTCGACTCCCTGGGGGACAGTGCAGCAGGAGTACCCACACCCTCAAAGCCAACTGTGTTGGGACTCTAATTTATATGGCACTCCAGACACACAGGTTTGATCCTTTGTTAACTGACCCTAAATGTCGCCGGACTACATATGGTGAAATACGTTGGAGTTGTTCATACAGGAGCTATTTGTCATGTTTTCTTCCACAGTGGATGTGAAAATGTCCCACCATGTAGAGTCTGAGAGCATCTTTGCCATTACAAAGGGGCGTCATATTGTAAAGCAGTTCACACCCTCTCCTGGGGAGTCCCAGCCCTCCCCGTGGCTGTAGGTCCCACCTCTGGGCAGATGTTCACAGAGCCCTACCTTCGGGCTTTCCCTCTCTCCCAAGCTGTGGTCTCTTTCTGGCTGGTGGGCGCCTTCTCTAGGGTCACTGCCCATCTTGTCAAGCCAGTTCACTCCCTCCAGATCTGCTTCCAGCCCCTTGAAGTTGTCTTTCCAGTGGGGAGCTAACATAGACACTCCCATTTTGTGGAAGGATAAATTGAGGCCAGAGAGGGTTGTGACATGACCAAGGCCTCACAGAGTTGAGTTCAGGGCTGGTGAGATTAAGTGGCCCCTCTGCTCTCACGGCACAGTGTGGGCACCAGGACAGGCAGTGCCCAGTGACTGCCTCCCAGCACCTCCCGCCCCCCAGTTGGGGACGGTGTGAGCACAGAGTGGCCTCCAGGCAAGAGTTCTGCAGCTGACATCAGCCCAGGACCTCGTCTGGAGACTTGGACATTTAGGGAGTTCCCAACACGTCCTCAAGGAGCCAGCCTCTGGTGGCTGGTGGCCTCCCCAAAGTCTTAAGAGTTTAATCCCAGCTCTGTGATGTTCAAGCTGTGGGGCCTTAGGCAAAGTCACTGAATCTCTCTAAGCCTCAGTGTGCTCATCTGCAAGATGGGGTTAAAAACAGGACTTTCCTCCCAGGGTGAGGATTAAATGAGAAAATGCAAGCAAAGACTGTAGCCCCTGACCAGCACACAGGGGTGAGCGGCCACTCTGACTACTACTGCTATTGCCAAGGTCAACCATCTATAGGGCCCCGGGCCCCATGACCACCCTGTGTTACTGGTGAGGACCGTGGGGCTCAGAGAGGCACACGGCAAGGACATAACAAGCATCAGACTGACTTCTGTATCCCTCCTGAGTCTTCTGGGGGAATGAAAAACCTACCAGTCCCTGCCTCGTGCGACTGCCATCTGAGTGTGAATGACAAACAATCCTGGAGACAGGAGCAGACACAGGGGCATCCATTTTACAGATGGAGAGATCAAGACTCCAAGTGGAGGAGGAGTAAACTGGACCAATGTGTTGGTCTCTGTGCCCAGGACTGGGGCAAGGACAGGGCACCCCCCCCAGGAATACCACCCAGCAGGAAATAGGGAAAGGGGGCACCAGCAAAGAAGCCCAGAAGCATGGCTCGATCCACAGAGATGTCCAAGGCCTGGGGGAGCTAAGCCCTAAAAAGCAGGGGGCAAAGGCAGAGAGGGCAGGAAGCATCAGGCATGGGTGAGAAGTGAGGAGATCGGTAAGCCCAAAGAGGCAGGCATGTAGGCTAGTGGGCAGCAAGTGAGGAAGCCGGAAACTTCTTCTGGACTTGAGCACTAGGGAGCCATTGATAGTCTTTGAGCAGGGGAGCAGCCACTGATGGTTAAGGAGGGTTAGAACTACTATGTAGGACATTGGCAGGGGACTCCCAGCACCTGCAGCTTCCTTGGGCCTCCCCAACAGCCTGTCCCAGGGAGGCGCACGGGGCCAGGCCAGGGACAGCGGCTGCGGGAGCTCCAGGAATCATGCCCAAGCTCCTCTGCCCGCACACGGACCGACCTCTGGGCTTGCTCAGCCTCATCGACTCACCTGCTTGCTTGCGTGCCTGTCGGTTTGCTCGCTTCCCGAGGCATGTTTGACACACGGTAAAATGCACCAATCATACCAATGCAACTCGGTGGGCTTCATTCGGCAAAGGTAGACACCCACGTCACCACCAGCCAGACCAAGATAAAGCAGGTTCCCATCACGCCAGAAGGTCCCTGCGAGCCCCTCCTAATCGTTCCCTGCCCCCAACGGTAACCGCTGATCTGACTTCTATCGACATAGATCAGTTTTGCCTTTTCTGGAACTGTTCATTGGTACCACGCGGTATAACGCATGGCCTCGCGTGTCTGGCTCCTCTCGCTCGGCGTGTTTTCGAGACTTATCCGTGTTGCTGTGCATGTCGGGACTTCATTCCTTTTTACTCTGCATGGGATCCCCGCAGTTCGCTCACTCACTCACCAGTGGATGGATAATTGGGGTGTCTCCAGTTTTTCAGCTCTTACGAATAACGCTGCCACCCACGTGGCTTGTGAGTCTCTGTACGATCGTGCGTTTCCATTCTCTTGGGTAAACGCCTGGGAGCGGGATTTCTGGGTTGCGTGGTGAGCACACATCTAACTTCGTAAGAAACCGCCCAACCCGTTTCCAAAGTGGCCGCTCCACTATCATGCGTTGCCACCAGCGATGCTCCGCATCCTCACCAGCACTGGGCGTTGTCAGGCTTCCTAATTTTAGCCCTTCCGGTGGGTGCGAAGGGGCAGCTCACGTGGTTTTCATTTGCGTTTCCAGGACTGCTGAGGATCCTCTGAGCATCTCTGGCAAGCAGCCTTCCCGGCAGCTCCACCTGGAGTCTGCCCAGGCCCTGGAGATGCGACATGGCTCAGCCCCAACCAGGACTCGAGTCGCCCCCAGCCCAGCCCCACCCGGCCACCCAGTGGCGCCCCCCTCAGAACAGCTGCCCAAGTCAGGAGCCTGAGATTTCAACCTCCCCCTTCCTCGCATCCAATCCGTCACCAGCTGCCACCTGTCCTGCTTCCCAACCGTCTCTCATGTCCACACCTTCCTTGCACCCTGCCCCGATCCTCCCCCGCCTCCCTGCAGCGGCCCCGGCTCCTTCCAGCCACACCCACTTTGTCCATTCCCCCCAATGCCTGCTCCTGAAGCCTGGAACATTCTTCCCTTTCTCCCCACCCTCCCAAGTCAACCCCTCTGCATCCTTCAGGTCTCAACCGCCGTGCTCCTGGCCCACCCCCCACCCCGAAGTCTGGCCCTCGGCCACGTGCCCCCAACCCCCAGCACCTCTCCTCTGAGTTCTGGGCCCAGCCGTGATCTCCTGGGGGATCATTTGATTAATCTGTCCCCTCTCTAGACTGTGAACCCCAAAGGCCGTCCCAAGGCCTGTCCGGCTCACATAGCATCCCAGTCCTGGAGTGGTGCCTGGCACACTCTATAACAATCTGTGGCTTGGTGGAATGGCAGGGGCTGGGGTCTAGGGGGAGAATTTGGGGAGCCCCTGCCCAGTTCAGCTGCTGGATGATGGCAGCCTCAGCCTGTAAGAGACAGGGGACCTGGCACAGACTCGGCCCACTGTCCCCGGGCCCCCCGTTTCCTGTCTGCTCTCCTTCCTTCCCTGCAGCAGAGCTGAAGTCAGCAGTGTGCGGTTTCCTAGCAGAGCAACCTGCGGGAGCAAGTGGTTCCGTTTTCTGAACCTCAGTTTCCCGGGCAGGAAAATGGGACAGTCATTTCACGAGCATGTCATGTGGTCCTTGTGAGGCCTAAATGAAATAATGCAGATAAAGTGTGTGGCAAGGTGCCAGGCATGCAGTAAGTGCTCAATAAATGCCAGGTCCATGCTCCCGGCCATCTCTCTTTGTCCTAGGCCCCAGCTCTGCTGTGTCCTGCTCTCTGTAAGGAACAATGCCTTCCCTCAGCAGTCTGGGGCCACCAAGGGTGACTAACGGGAGACTTCCAGGCACCAGGGCAGGTCAGCGAGGGTGAGATTCTGGGGCATGGGATTCCCCGAGAACCCCGCCATGGTCTCAAGGACAGTGTGACATAGATAGTAGTGAGAACGTGGCTGGCGGCCCTGGGTTCCAATCTCGGATCCCCATTCACGATGTGGGGCAGGTGGCTTTGCCTCTCTGAACCTCGGTTTCCTCTTCTATAAAGTGGAGAGAAGGCTGGTACCTCCTTGGAAGGCCACTGGAGGGGAGTCAAAGAGGTCCCGCAGGTGCACGTGCTCGGGGTGTGCTTGCTGGAAGGACAAGCCAGGCGATCCAGGGCGTGGGATGTCAGGCAGGAGGAAGGCACAGCAGTACCTGCCCGCGAGAGCTAATCAGCAAATGTTCAGAATTTTGTGAACCAGTTGTTTAATAAATGAAATTATATGACATTAAAACCCAAGGTCATCAGAGCTCAAAACTCACCCCCTCCTAGTGATTCCACTGCATTCTACAGTCAGCCATGCCCCGTTATTTACATTGACCGTATCCTCCACCACGCAACGGGTGGGAGCCCAAAATCGGCCACGAGAGTGTTTACACGGAGGAAATTGGCAAGCGCTGTAAATCAGGGATGCTTTTGATTCGGAGCCAGTTGTTCATATTTACCAGCTCTCCACGGGGTTTGAAGCGCCTTCCTGGCTAAAGCATTTTTCCTTGGATGAGGGAGGAATCCAAGTCTGGGCAGAGGGTGGCTAAAGGATCCCTCCCTCCTTCATCCTCCAAGTCTGGACCCAGGGAAGCGCCCGGCGTCCACGGGCCCTAAGAGCTGGCGGCGCGCGCCCCCTGGTGGCTGCTTTCTGCACCCAGCGTCACCGACGCCGAATTGAACGTCACCCTTGGGGAGAGCGAGCCCCGCAGGGAAGGCAGCCCTCTTCCAGGGGAGATGGAAAACCAGGTTTGTGCAATCACACAGCATCCTTGAACTGAGGCACTCTGGAAGCCCTCAGGGCATAGGGGACAGCCCCTAGAAGGCCAGGGTGACAAAACCCCTGGGGAACCTCTTAGATGTCCCCAAGTCCTGCAGCCTCTGGGGCCACAGCCCCGAGCTGTGGAGCCCTCAGCTCCCCTCCTGTGATTTTTCTGATTCCCCCCTCAAAGGGGAGGCGACCCCATCCACCTGCCTTCCCCAGGGCTGGCTGCCCCAGCCCACGTGGACATTACTGCCTTCTGCCACCTGCACCCCCGAAAGCACCTTGAACACACCTTCCCTGTGTGTATCGGTTGTTCTAGACGTTCGGGGGCAGGGGACAGACGCCAGCACTTCCAGGCATGTGGGGGCCATCTCCTCACACCTGCCCGCCTCATTCTCCACCAGCCCCTGCCACCTGCCGGGCTCTTTCCAGCCTGTCCCGGGTCTCCCCGCTCTGCCCCGGCCCACCCTCCCAGGCTGCACCTACACCTCCCAGGCTCGGTCTTCTCTCTGAACTCTGCTGCTGCAGGTGGCACCCTGGGGTGGGGGACCCTTCACTCCCAAGGAGGCCACTGGAGGTATTTTTCTAGAAGAACAAAACAATTCTCCCCTGAGATAAATTTTGCTCCTCTCCTAGAAGGTAGAACAGCATGTTGTAAGCAGCAGTTTTCTTCTCTCTATGGAAACGACTAGAAGGTATTTGGAGGCCAAAGGTCAAGAGTTTGAGCCTGTCTCACCCACTCTCCCTGGGCCTCTCCACGCCTCTGTCTGCTGCTCTGACCCTCCGAGGGTCAACGTGGCTTTTGAATGAGGTAACGGGAGCACGTGGCCGGTGTTGCTTAAACAGGGAGGCCAGCCGTCCGGGTCTGCCGGGGCTGAGCGTCTCGGGAGATGGGACTTTCAGTGCTCATGCCAGGAAAGTCCCGCAAACTGGGATGACTGGTCACCCTTTGCTTAAATCAGGAGTCAGCAAACTCGCAGAGGTGGGTCCGGCCTGCCGCCCCGTTGGAAGTAACGTTGGAAGTAACGTTTCGTTAGGACAGAACGACTCCCATTCGTCTAGAACACACTGCCGATGGCCGCTTTCATACCATGAGGACAGAGTCGAGAAGCGACCACAGAGCCATGAAGCCTGAACTATTTACAGTCTGGCCCTTTAAGAAAGGGGTTGCGGGCCCCAGACTTCTCCACCATTTGACAGCAAGTTGTGCAAAAGCCACCTGGGCTGCAGCTGCGCAGGAAAGAGCTCCTGGGCGCTAGAGAGAGATCAGGCCTATGTGAAAAGGGGAGGTCGGGTGGGCTTCTGGGGGGTGGCAGAGATTCTCTGCTTCCCCAGACTGTACTCAGCCTCCCAAATCTTCTCCCAGGCCCATCTGCGCACTTCCCTGTGAAATCCCGTTTTAAGGAGAACTCTGCTAAGTCAGGTTCCCAAGAACGCCACACCCTGGATATATGGTCACCCTCGATATTTAATGGGGTTCCTCATCCTCCACCCGCCACCCCCCCAGGAGATGACTGGTCACCCGGCCTGTCCTGAGCAAGAATGCCATTGTTAGGTCGGTTTAGCCAGAATTCCCCTGACCCCCGGCATTTCCTCCTAGTGATTTTCCATCCACTTGCCCGTGGTGTACTCGGAGTTGAGTCACCCCTGTCCCCAGTCCCCTCCATCCCTGAGTAAAGTCCCTTACTGTGAGTTAGCAAGTGTCATTGAACCACGTTTCTCTTTAACGGGAGGATGCCATGGATGTTTAGAGGGGTACTAGACTGAGATCTGGGGAGAACCAAATTCTGTCAGTCAAAACTGGGTCATGCGGGGAGTTGAACAGAGTGGTCACCAGGGGGCCAGCCTTCCCTTTGTCCCCCACAGCCTGAAACTTTTCCAGGCCACCCAAGGATATACCAAGATGCCTCTGCTGCCCAAGAGGCAGTACAGAAGTCAACCTAACAGCCTGTGAAGGGGGCTTCCCAAGGGGCCTGGGGCTGAGGGCAGACAGTGAGGACCAGCCCCCACCCTGTGCTGAGAGATGGAGAGTTCCCGGAAGGCTGCCTGGAGGAGACAGCCTTCCTACCTTGAAAGAGGCAACTAGCACGTGTTCATCACACATTTATTGAGTGCCCAGCCCCGGGCCAGGCAGGGGATGATGCAGTGAACCAGGCAGAGCCCACCCTGAAAAGTGGCCACAGGCGATGGTGAGCAAGGACAGTGGGGGCTATTCTGTCACCAGAGGGAAGCTCGTTGGTCCACACAGTCCCAAAGAAAGGTCTCTGGGCTCTCCAAACCCACCCCAGCCCGCACAGTCTGAGGCCTCACCCTGGGCTCCCAAAAATCTGCAGAGCAGCAGGAAATGGCCTCAGGAATCTGTCACTCTCCAGCACACCTCCCGACCTTCCGCAAAAGGTCCCCTTCCTGTTTGGTGATGATGGCAACCAGAAGAAAATGGCAATGAGAGTGGGGGTAGAGGAACCCAGTCTTCCTTGGGCCTATGGGGAAGAGACTCCAGTGGCCTGGAGAAAGGAGGATGGCAGTGGGAGACGCCAGATGGGGACAGGAAGGAGAGGGACTCTCTGGGACAAATGGCAGCTGCCCATGGTCTGCAGCCGGAGGCAGCCGGGCTCCTCTGGAGGCAGGAGGGAGAAGGAGGTGGTTCCACTCGCTGCTTGGCCACAGGACTGTGGCTGCTCTTGGTCTTGTCTGGGGCAGCCAGGGTCACTTCCCTACAGATCCCCATCCCCAGGGGTCTCCAAGGAAGCCCAGACCCATGGAATGGAGGTCTGGGTACTCAGTGGTGGCCCGGGTGGGCCAGGGAGGGAGTGAGGCAGCCGGCCAGGGCCTTGCCCAGGTGAACACCGGCAGGGGGCACTAAGGGAGGAAGCTGTGCAGGGTGAGGTCGTCCCCCTCACGGTCCTCCCCGGGCTCCGGTGTCAGGCCCTGGCTCTTGGCCTTGGGCAGGCCCCCATTGGCTGTGGCGGGGGACCCCTCGGCCCCATCAGGCAGCAGGGATGAGATGCAGACCATCTCAGTGGGGGAGTAGCTCCGCACAGGGTACGTGTGGTTCTTGCGGGAGAGGCGGATGGCCAGCACCACGGTGCACACGAGGAAGACAGTGGCCACCAGGGCCAGGATGAGGATGGCTAGCAGACACTGCTTCACGGGGATGTAGTCGGGGGGCCCTGTGGAGGTGGGGGCCACGAAGATCCCAGGGCGGAAAGTCTGCCCATCTTTCATGTTGGTGATGGCAGACAGATTGTTAGCTGCCCCAGAGATGCCCTTCATGGTGGCTAGCTCCATGGACAGGGCCACTGAAGGAGGGATTTTTGTGAACAAGGCCTCCATGGCAGTGAGTTCCATGGACAGGGCCTCCGTGACAGTGGGTTCTGTGGACTGGGCCTCCATGGACTGGGCCTCCATGGCAGGGAGTTCTGTGGACTGGGCGTCCATGGCAGGGGGTTCCGTGGACTGGGCCTCCGTGGCAGGGGTTTCTGTGGACACGGCTTCCGTGGCAAGGGGTTCTGTGGTCAGGGCATCTGTGGCAGGAGGTTCCGTGGACTGGGCCTCTGTGGACTGGGCCTCCGTGGCAGAGGGTTCCGTGGACAGGGCCTCCATGGCAGGGGCTTCTGTGGTCAGGGCCTCCGTGGCTGCTGGTTGAGTGGTCTGTGCCTCCATAGTAGCTGGCTCCATGAACAGAGCCCCCGTGTTGGATGGAGCACCCGTGATGGAAATGTTCACGGTGGTCAGTTCTGTGACCAGAGGGTCCAATGTGACTGGATTCTGCTGCGTGGCCAATTCCGTGCTCATATTCCCCACGGCTGCCCCTCCTGTGTCCAGGCCAGCAGGGTCCCTCGTAGCAGCCTCCACAGTGGCAGGCTCAGGGCTTCCAGGCTCTGCAGAACCCCTCTGCTCTGACGTTCCGGTCACAGTCAGAAGTGTGAGGTTCTGGGTCACTACATTGGTGTTACTTTCAAGCATTTCTGGAGGGTCTGTGCCTTCTGTGGTATAGTCATAATCCTCCTTGTCATCCATGGGCACCTGTCTCGGTCCCCGGGCAAGCAGGGGGCCCGGGGCTTTCTTGTCTCCATCTGCCTGGATGTCCCCCAGCGGGAAGCTGCTGCCAGGGCCCAGTAGAGTCAGCAGCAGGAGGAGTTGCAGAGGCATGGCACCTGGGGAGAAACATGGGCAGAGGGTGTCAGGACAGAGATTCACTGCAAGCCCAGCGAGCACCCTCCACTGCGGCCCTGGGCTGCCGCAGCTTGGAGCATGTCTGGTCTGGGGCAGGCACTGTGGCTCTGGGCGTCCCTGCGACCCGGCACATGCCCAGCACAGGGAAGACCCTCAGCCAGCAGCAGCCGTGCTGATAACTTATCAGGGGGCCCTTTAACTTCCTCTGTATGTTGCTTAGGAAGTTTATTTACCTCCTTATCATTTTTAGGTAAAACATTTTATTTGTGGATAAGACAAGTCACTGGGGTGTAGAAAGAAAATATTAGAGCTTGTAGTTATATTGATTCTTTATGTCAAATCTTCTTAAATTCTATTTCTGTATACATTTATATCACAGCAGTACAGTGTTCCCCGTACACCATTCATAAATAGATCAATTGCCCACTGCTGAAGGCCACAAGTGGAAGAGTTTGGAAACCACAGGCCTACAGGATAGAGCTGCTTGTTGGACCTTTGAGGTCTCTTGGGGTCTGATTCTGACTGCCACCTCCTCCCCCTGCCCCCTGCCTCCACAACCCTCTGTCTCCCCTTCCCCTATCTTGGCTCTCCCCCTCCATAGCCCTTGCCCATCCTTGGAGTTTCAGTTTGTCCCATTCTTCCTCAGTGTCTGGGTTTGGTGCCACTCCCGTGGGTGGTGTCCTTGCTTGCACAATGGGAATGACAGCACCTACCTTGCAGGCTATTGTGAGGCTAAAACAAAGCAGTGCATGCAAAGTGCTTAGCAATTTGTTTGCACAGCAAACTTTCAGCAAAGGTCGGCTGCTTTAGTTCTTTCAGTCAAAATGCCCCATAAGTCCTCAAGGGCCCAGAGCCATTAGCTGCACCCTGGCCAGGAGAAAACAGAACAGCCCTGCCCTCAGGGAGTTTATACTCATTGCATTTGCCTGTGGGCAGGACCACCACTGTCCTTCCTAAAAGGCAGCCAGAAAGGACCGTGCCTCTCACTTCGGCCATCTCATTGATCTTTCTTTGTGGCCTTGTGAACACCCGTGCCTTGTTTTCTCTCTCTCCTCTTATGCTCCCCCTGGCATTGGCTGGCATTTGTAGGACTAAAAATCCTGTGCTGAGGATCCTGCGGTGAGCGGCAGCTGTGATCTAGCTTCCCAGGACATAACACCCTTCAGCAGCATGCAACCCCTAGAACAGCGCCTGGTGCAGAGTGGGTGTTCTCAAACAGCACCTGGACGATTTCCAGCACCTTCCTTTGTACTTCATTCATACAATTTGGAGGAAAGAGCAGCTGCTCCTCATTCCTTGGATGACTATAACTTACTCAAGGGCCCCTCTGCTTCCAGCCTCTTTCATACATTGGTTAGAATCATGTTGGTTTCTACAATGCATATCTGATCACATCTTAAAACAATTTCTTACACCAAGCTTTCTGGTATTTGCACCAGACACATCTAGCCCTCACCATTATCCCCGTTTTCTGGAGGAGGAGACTGACAGTCAGAGATGTGAAGCGACTCGCCCAAAGACACACAACTGATGAGTGGCCAAGATCAGATTGGAACCCAGTGAGGGTTCAGGAAGGCTTTATGGAGAGACCTCACCTAGTTGAAGGGACAAAAGCCTAGGGTTGGGGATTTAGGTGGGAGAAGAAGGGCAGAGTAAGAAAAAGGAGGTGTTCTGGGCTATGTCCCCCAGAAAAGCCAGTCCTTATGTACCAGGTGCCATGCAGAGCATAGGACTGAAAGCACAGAATATGGGGGCAGCCCAAAGGATGTTCGAATCCCAGCTCTGTGTCTTCCAAGCTGTATGGCCTTGAGACAGATCCTGTCTCCCTGTGCTTCAGTTTTCCCATCTGTAAAATGGGGATAAAAATCAGTACCTATCCCATAGGGCTGTCGAGAGAGCGCAATGAGATGACGAATTCAAAGTTCCAGGTTCACAGTAGGTGCTTAATAAATGCCATGCATGCGTGTGTGCGCATGAGCATATGCCTACACACACACACACACACCCTTTGCCTCCCAATCTGCCTTCACGATGGCAGAGTTTCTCTGCACACAGGGTCGAGTTCCTACTTGGGGGAAGAATATACAGCCCAACTTTGTTCCCTTTTACCTGGGGGTGGAGGACTTCAGGAAGAAGCCACCAGCTTGCTCAGAGACATATTTCATAATTATGAAAACACTGGCACCCCCCCCCACACACACACACACACCTTGGGCAGCTCTCGGTTCCTGGAAGGCAGAGCCCTCAGCCACTTCCTGGAAGCAGAGAGAGAGGGGCAGAAACGCAAGGCCTGGCCCTCCAGTTCCTGGGCCGAGCTGGGGGCATCTTGGCAAGTCAGGGCCTGACTTTCTGCAGCGCAGAGGCTGGGAGAATACCATGGAGCGGGGCTGGGGTCACGTTCTTAAGGTGGGCTCTATCTGCCGGCTATCTCCTTCCTAATACCCATCCCCCAAGTCCCCTGCACACAGGGACAGCGGGGGTGGAGGAGAGAGCACGAGCCTGAATCCCACGTTCACCTCTGCTTAGCAGGTGTGTGACCTTGAGCAGGTTACTTCACCCTCCCTAAGCCTCAGTTTCCTCGTCTGTAAAATGGGGCCATCTAGCTTCGAAGAATGGTCATGAGACTTGAATGAGATGCTGCGTGGAAGGTCCCAGACACTGGCTTCCAGCAGGGGGGTATTTTATCTGGGAGATTCTCTCTCAGATGTGGACAGAGGAGCAGTGGAGAGGGAGGCCTTGGACTCAGGGAGGGTATGGAGATGGGGACCTCCCTACCTCCCCCGTGGGCCTCTGCAAAAGCAGAGGGCTACTCGTCGGTTGACGTATGACATGGTGCAGCGGAAAAACCCAAATCTCCCTTCCTGGGCCTGTTCAAAGCGACCAGCTTGTCCTGGTTGTTCCCAGTGTTAGTACTGAAAGTCCCTCATCCCCAGAAACGCCCCAGTCCCAGGCAAACGAGGGCAGGGGGCTGGTCACCCCAGCCTGGTCCCTGCCATCCCGTGGGCTTCGAGAGGAAAGGGTCATGGAGCCAGGCCACAGCTGCGCAGGCATCAGCCCATTTGACAGGAAGAAAGCCTGAGGCTGTAAGAGATGCTGGGACTCAGCCAAGGCCACACAGAGAGAAAGCGGAGAAGCACAGCTTACGCTCTGCACATGGCAGGTGGGATAAAAACCCTTTCATATTGGATCAAATAAATGTATTGTTCTACAGTGAAAATGAATTATTAGAAAGCCCCCACTGTGAACGGGTTAATTCATCATCGCCATGTGGGTGGCCTCCTTCATCTTCACCCATGTGAAGCACTGGCTGTTAGGATGCCCATTATACAGACAAGGGAAGCAAGGCTCAGAGCAGCAGGGTCACCTCCAGGCACCCGCCTTCCACCTGTCCTCTCCCCAGAAGGCAGAAAAACAATCACATACCACAGGAGCAGGGGCCAGGGCAGGGCTCTGAGGGAGGGGTACAAAGTGCCACATCCTATTTGTCTTGACACTTGCCTAACAGTAGATCAGAGACTGCCCGTTTCCTGTCTTACACCCTAAAACCAGGTTGCCTCGGCTCCGGGCCCTACCCAGGCATGTGGAGGAACAGGCTGCCAGGGGACCCCACCCCAGCTCCGGAGACTGCACCCTGTGCCCTCCCTGAGCTGCTTAGGAAAGTTACCCCTGGAACTCCAAGAAGCTTGGGACCTTCCATTTGGAATCTGGAAACCCGGGCGTCCCAGCAATGTGAGATCTTGGAGTCTCCGAATCCAAAAGACTGAGCGTCTCAGGGTTGGGGTTAAGCAGCCACCAACGGAAGGAAAGGCTCCAAATCCACAAGTAGGTCCAACTGAGGCACAAGTCCCCCTCCAGATCCCACTGCATATCTAAGTCCTGGTAGACAGGACAGTCCCTGTCCTGACTCGGGAGTCACATCAACCGAGATCAATCCCGGTTCTGTCTCTGTCAGCTGTGTGACCTTAGGCAACACAAATCACCTCTCTGAGCCTTGGGTTCCTCATGTGGAATACAAGGACAGTAGTAGCACCTGCTCCTCGTGGGGTTGTTGTGAGTTGAAGTAAGATGGTCCAGGCAGAATGTTGAGCACACAGTAAGTGTTCAATAAATGCAAGCGGTTGTCAGTACTCTGCATTTAGGGCAGGGGACTCCCTGTTAACCGTTGCCACGTCCTGGAAAAATCCCCAACCCTGAGACGGGCTCGGACACACCTCTGACCTTCTTAGAGAGGGCAGAGGGGAGGGAGCCCTAGACACCCGTCTCCGTTGTAAGCCTGGGGGACCCTCCACACCCTCGGCCTCCTCCACTCTGTAAATCACACTTACTGAGTGCAAACAATAGCCCCCACAGCCCCCTCAAAAGGATGGGCACCATTATTAACCCTCTGGTGCCCAGAACCACTCAGCTAGGAGGATGGGAGCAGGAACTTGAACCCAGGCAGTCTCCCTCCAGAGCCCACCTCAGTCACGGCTCCACATTGCTTGTGAACAAGGCCATGTCCATTCTCAGGATGCAGAGAAATGCCACCTCTTCCAGAAGCCATCCCTGATTGCTCCAAGCACAACTAATTGACTCCCACCATTTACAGCCTTCCTTTCATTCTCTCTCTCTCTCTCTCTCTGAGAAACAGGGTCTCACTATGTTGCCCAGTTGCCTGGGCTGGCCTCAAACTCCTGGCCTTACAGGATCCAACCCACCTCAGCCTCTCAAGTAGCTGGGACCATAGGTGTTCATCACCGTGCCCAGCTGTTTAAACCTGTTCTAATGTTTATTTACTTTCTAAAAATGTATTCACATTGGCCCATCTACTTCCAGAGGACAGGAGCCACAGCTGTCTTGCCGATGGTGCCACATGCCCAGGACGGGCACAGGGGGGAGGGGAGGTCCTTGTGCACACACCTCTCAAGATGCTGACCCCCTTGGCTTGAGGGCACTGCCAGCCCTCAAGCTCCTGGAGGGCAGGGTCTCCTGGCATCCCCAGGGCTCATTCAGTGCCACTGCAGGAGGGGACTCATTAAGTGACCGAGGGAGGGTGACGGGCACAGACCTGCACGGGACACGCCGTCTTCAGATATTTGGAACCAAGCTCATCAGCTGACACATCCCAACCTTTTTCCATCCTCTACCCCCATCCCTATCAGGGAGCCTTCCCTAATTACCAACCCCCCTCGTGAAATGCTAATGCTCAATGTTCTGTGGCCCTCTGCAGAGCCACAAACCCTAGTGTTAGCTGAGACTTTTTTGTGTCCCCTTCCAAGAACCAAGTTTCACCCGTTGGAACCCAAATGTGCTGGCCCGCTACAGAGGAGGTGAGGCACTTTGCACAAAGGAATTCAGGACACCCACACCTGGTTTTAGTTTAACTGCAGATGGTTTCACGAAGCCCGCAGTGTAGACAGATGGACACACTCGCGCATGTGCACCGGCCAGCCACCTGCTTCTAGCCCGCTGGCCCCGCTGCCATTGTCCTGTTCCAGTTCAGCAAGGGAGACTGGGAGACCCAGGCCTGGGGTTACCCCGGGCTCCACGAGCTCCTGCAGCCAGAGAGGGCCCTGTCACGTGACAGTGCTGCCCCACCCAGCCACTCCGCCACAGGCGGTGGCTTCTCCCCGAGAGCTGGGTTTCTCACCTGCAAAAGAGGGCACTGCCCACCCTCTAGGGTTCTTGGGCGATGCCCCGGCCCCTCTCAAAGCCCTGCTCTGGCCCCTTCTGCTTTCTGGGTTCAGCTCCCTGGCTGCCGGCCAGGCCTGGTGAGGAGGCATCACCGTGCAGGGTGCGGCCACCCGGGCACCACCCAGGGGAAGCCACTCTGGGGCCTGCCATCTGAGGGCCACCTCCTGCACCCCTGCCCCCTGAGAGACTCAGCCTGGAGGGCTCGAAGTCAGAGATGGGAAAGGGAAGAAAACAGAGGCCAAGAAAGAGGAAGAGAATTCCAGGCAACAGAAGCCCGGATCTGCGGGCTGTGTGTGTGTGTGTGTGTGTGTGTGTGTGTGTGTTGGGAGCAGTGACTTTAGCCACAAGCCCCTGCCATTTTCCTAAAGGGGTATAAATGCCCCCAAAATACCCCAAATACAAATTAACAAGATTCTCATTTTTTTTTTTTTTGCTAACAATAGTACCCTAATTCTAATATTTTAATCATTTGCCACAAAGCGTCATTTTCTCAATCTTACAAAAAGCGGAAAGAACGCATCTTTGAAAACAACATTTCCACATGTGGCTTCAAGACAAATCTTGCACTCCTCTTCCTTTCTGGAACCTTCCAGATTGAGTCTCACCTGTGCCCTTCAGCCAAATCCCTTCACCTCGCTGGCCCTGTTTCCCACCCACGAGAGGGGAGGAGGGGATAATTTCTAGGGAAGCGCCCATGATTTCTCTGATTTTCGAGTTCATAATGTTCCCCAGCCAGCAGCAGCTACAGGCAAGGAATGGAGCAGGATCCGGAAGAGATACCAGCGTAAGGCCACGGACTCCAGGAAGACCTTGGTCCTGAGCCCGGGGAGCCTTGGTGCGCCCACCCCCTGCCGCAGGGGTGGCAGCTCAGGGAGGGCCAGGCGGGCCTGCCCCAGGCCTGCCAGTGGCTGTAAGGCAGGCGCACTGGTCCCTTGGGACCTCCAGCCACTCCCTGGGGTTTTGCAAGCCAGCACTTACCGTGCTCAGCAGAGCATGGGACAGCTGCCTCGTGGGCCCAGAAGAAGTGGCTTCTCTGCTTAAGTGACAAGGGCCCCAGCCCACGCTGTCGGCCAGAGGCACCCCCTTGCTGTGGTCCCGGACCCCACCAACCCCCAACGGCCGTGTGTGGAAGAAGGAAGCGAGAGTGTGGTTACTCAGGCAGGGCCACGTGACAGCCCACACCCCCTTGTTTGTGACAGCTTTGGTAACAACGTTGATCAAGATGGGGTGACTAGCAAGACAGGGACCTGCTGGGCCCGGCATCGCTCTTGGATTTCCGTAACTGTGAACACCAAGAATGAGCGGAAACTCTCTGGGGGGGGGAGCCGTTGGGCTGGGGGTGGGGCCCAAGCTGAGAAAGGCCACAGCATTGCTCCAGGGGCGACGGAGAGTGGGGGTGAGAGGGGACCCCACCCTGGAAGGAAAGGAATGACCAGAGGAAAAAAGAGGGTGGCTCTTGGTTTTGTTTTTTTGTTTTTTTTGAGACAGAGTCTCACTCTGTTGCCTGAGCTAGAGTGCCGTGGCGTCAGCCTAGCTCACAGCAACCTCAAACTCCTGGGCTCAAGTGATCCTCCTGCCTCAGCCTCCCGAGTAGCTGGGACTACAGGCATGCACTACCATACCCGGCTAATTTTTTCTATATATTTTTAGTTGGCCAATTAATTACTTTCTATTTTTGGTAGAGACGGGGTCTCACTCTTGCTCAGGCTGGTCTCAAACTCCTGACCTTGAGCGATCCTCCCACCTCAGCCTCCCAGAGTGCTAGGATTGCAGGCGTGAGCCACTGCATCCGGCCTGGTTCTCGCTTCTTGCTCAAGATGGGTGCTGGGGGCGGGGCAGGAGAAAACAAAGCACAGACCTTCACGGATGTACAAATGTGCCGTGTTTCTGCTTTGCAGATTCCGACATGGTGTCTAGGTGCATGGTACATCCTTTCAGCTGCATCAAGACCCTCTCTGGGGAGCCAGGTTACAGACCTCGCAAGCGCAGGACCTGCTAATTTCTCCATCCTAATTTGTTCATTTAGCCCCCTCTGGCCCCCAGGCCGGGTGCCCTGAGAGCCACAGGTAAGCAGTTCCAGCAAGCCAGCCGACAGGAGGCGGGCAAGTAAACAAGGCCACGGACCATTGCAACACAGCGAGGTCAGTGTCACCCTGAGGTGAGCGAGGGAGGGGCCCCTAAACCTGCCCTGGGTGGGGGCAGGGGACAGTCCAGAGGATCTTCCAAGAAGAAGTGGCCCTTGAGATGACAAGCAGAGGAGAGCCAGTGGGCATCCCAGGCAGAGAGCACAGCGTGGGCGAAGGCTGGGAGGCCTGAGAACACCCAGAATGCTTTAGGAAGGCAAGAAATGCTTCCCAGAGCCTGCCCTGTGGCTTTACACAAGGTAGGGTCTCAGAAAATACAGAGAAGTTCATACCCTGCCTTGCACACAGGTTGGTTTTTATGTTTTGTTTTGTTTTGTTTGAGACAGAGTCTCACTCTCTTAGCCCAGGCTGGAGTGCAGTGGAGCGATCATAGCTCACTGCAACCTCACGCTCCTGGGCTCAAGCGATCCTCCTGCCTCAGCCTCCTGAGTACCTGGGACTACAGGCACACACCACTGCGCCTGGCTAATTTTTCTATTTTTTCAGAGATGGAGTCTTGCCCTTGCTCAGGCTGGTCTCGAACTCCTGCCCTCAAGCGATTCTCCTGATCCTCCTGCTTTGGCCTCCCAGAGTGCTAGGATTACAGGCATGAGCCACTGGAGGGGCCCAAACACATAGATTGTTTTAAAATGAAACCCAGGGCCAGGTATGGTGGGCTCACACCTGTAGTCCCAGCTACTTGGGAGGCTGAGGCAGAAGGATCGCTTGAGCCCAGGAATTGGAGGCTGCACGGAGCTATGATCACAGCACTGCAGTGTAGCCAGGGCAACAGAGCAAGACCTGTCATTCATCCATTCATTCATAAATAAATACATACATACTTGCATAGCAGAGACCCGGCGGCTGTTCACCATGACAGAATCTCAGTCACCTTAGGAAGCCACAACGGGAGGGGTCCAAAAACTCACCCCACCTGTACAGACAGGGAAACCTGAGGCTCCAAAAAGGGAAGTGAGACCCTTATAGCCCAGGTTTCCCCAGCAAGTTTGGAAATAGCCAGCCCTTAGCAACAGGGGCTGAGTAACTCTGAGCAGACCCAAGTCGGGGCTGGAGGTCACTCTCTGATTAACAGAGGCTAAGAGGCTGGCAAGGCATCTGCCAAATCCAGCCTGCCACCTGGTTTTGTACAGCTTACAGCCTGAGAATCTTTACATTTTTAAATGGCTGAAAAATATTTTGTGACACATGAAAGCTATGTGAAATTCAAGGTTCGTTTTTTTTATAAATAAAGTTTTATTGGGACACGGCCACACTCATTGGTCTATACATGTTGTCTACGGCACCTTCACTGTACAGCATGAATAGCTGTCTCTCCTGCAAAGCTTTGTAATAAAAACGCTTAACATTACTGAGTCTCCACTGTGTGCTAGGAATGGTGCTAACTGCTTTGTGTTCATCACCTCGAATAATCTTCAGAGCAGTCTTTAGAGATGGGGAAACTGAGGCTTAGAGGGAGGACGTGCATTGCTCAAGGTCACGTAGAGCGGCAGCACCAGGACTCAGATCCAGGCAGACAGAACAAAGCTCTCATCTTAACCCCCAGCCCGGGGTGGCGCAGGCTCAACAGTGAGCGCCAACACACTAGCAAGCGCTCCACGTAAGGGCTAGAGAATAACTCAGCAGCAGGTAAGCTATTTCAGGGGAAGACTTGAACAGCTCAATTTCCTGTTCAGTGGAGCCAAGATTACTGAGAGAATTCTGGTCCGTGTCATCTGTGTGAAGACCAGAAAGCCACAACTCACTGCACCTGACACCTGTGAGATTCAAGCATTCAGAGCAGATTTCTGTTTCTAGGAACAGAGCCCAGAAAGATCCTCCAAATTGCCTTCAAAGATTAAAGCAACAGGGCCGGGCGCAGTGGCTCATGCCTGTAATCCTAGCACTCTGGGAAGCTGAGGTGGGAGGATTGCTTGAGCTCAGGAGTTCAAGACCAGCCTGAGCAAGAGAGACCTCGTCTCTACTAAAAATAAAAAAATTAGCCGGGCATGGTGGCGCATGCCTGTAGTCCCAGCTACTCGGGAGGCTGAGGCAGGAGGATAGTTTGAGCCCAGGAGTTGGAGGTTGCTGTGAGCTATGATGACACCACTGCACTCTATCCTGGGCAACAGAGTGGGAGATCCTGTGCCCCGCCCCCCAAATTAAAGCAATGATATTTAAGAGAAATAGTGGGGAAAACACAGAAGTCCCATACTATGGAAACTGGTCCCTGATGGAATATGATGGACGTGGGCGTTAAAGTCAAATTTATGCTGAACGCTTACAAAGCACTCACCGTCTGTTAGGTGGGAAAAAGCGGGGTCTAGAACTGTATGAACAGCGTGATTTCAACTGGGTTCGGGTGCTCAGGGGAGACACAGAGAGAAATGCTCACGGTGCGCATCTCTGGCTAGCGTGATTATTAATGGCCCTTTCCTTTTGGATTTCCTTTTCTATACTTATACTTAGAAAACTGTATATAACGATGCCTGTATTAGCTTTATAATCAGGAAACAAATTTCAAATGGGGCAAGGATTTCAGGGACACCTCGGATTTCAAGGCGGCTGGACTTACGTGGCTTTTGTCTGTCCCCCTTTGTCTAGACTCTGTGGGGCACAGCTCCTCTCAGCCCCCACCCTGTGTTTCTCGGGGCTACCAACCACAGTCCCCAATGCCCCTAGGCCACAATGGGGCCAGGCCTGTCACTTCCACAAATGTTCCTCAGCTTCATCTCCACGGAGGATTTTATGGAGGGGCTTAGGAACCTGTTCAGACGTCACAGACTGAACTCCTAGAGAGCAGCTCATTACCTAGCATAGGGATCAAGGAGCCTTTTCTGGAAAGGACCAGATCGTATTAATACATCTTTTCAGCTTTGGGGCTCTGTCACACTATTCAACTCTTGTCGTAGCAAGAAAGCAGCCGCAGTGGGTATGTAAATGAACAGGGCGGGTTGAGACTACGACACGGGCATTCTGGGCACAGTGCATGTGTACTGAGCCCTGACAAATGCCGGCACCTCTGGGATGAGCCACTAACAGGGAAGGCACCATCCCTGCTCTCATGGGGCCTACGAGTTAGTGGTCAGGCCGAAAGCCACAGCCAGCCAGGGCTACTGAACGTGGCTAGATGGAAAACACAGACGTGAGAATCAGAATGGGGTCCTTGCTGTGTGGCTGTGGATCGCATGTGGACTCTCTGAGCTTGCCTCGCCTGGGATATGAAGCTTTGAACGCTTAATACAAAACAAAGCAAGGAATCAGTACAGGTCTGAGAGTAGGCTGGGCTGCAGGTGTGGACATGGCCCAGTTGCGTCACCTCTGACTCCCTGAATTCCTCTTCCTTGACATTTCTGAGCTAAATCTGCTACAGGTCTTGCAGTGCCAGCCCCCTGCTCCAAATACAGGAACTATCTCCCTATACAGGACTCAATGGCTCCCCACTGCTTTTAAAACAAAGACTCAAATCCCCGCAATGGCTGGCAGTGCCTTCACTTCCCTCTTCCCCTCCAGTCTCATCTCACTCACACGTCCTCTTCTCTGTTCTGGCTCCTTCTTTTAGTTCCTCTTACGCTTCCTCCTGCCACAGGACCTTTGCATGCACAGTTCCTTCTACCTGGAGCACTTTTAGTGCTCATTGCCCATGTCAGACCATACTTCACATTCCACCTCCCCAGGAAAACCCTTCCCTGACCACACCACCCCCACTTCATGATCTCAGGGTGCTGTGCCCCTCCTGCTTGATAAATGTCTATCTCCTTCAAAGCTCCAGAAGAAAAAACTATGTTTGTTTTGTTCCTTGTTGCATCTCCTGGGCCAAGCACAGTACCTGGCACTGAGGAATAACCGCTGCTAACATTTACCAGGCTCTTCGCCATGCCAGGCACTGTCCTAGGTTCTTGTCATATACTCACTTAATTGTCACAGTTGCCTTGTGAAACAGGTACTATTAGTATCCTTATTTTATAGATGGGGGAGGGAAGGTTCAGAGAGGTTAAGTAACTCACCTAAGATCACATAGCTAATAAGTGGCAAAGCCAGTTTGAACTCAAAGTGTTCAAAGGCAGCAAGGCAGGGTGCACAGCCTCCATTGCATCACAATAAATATTTTTTGAATAAATATCTAAATGATCCCGGCTCCTCCTTGCTGACCTTGTCTGCTGGGGTTGGTTCGAGAGGACGCAATGCTCCCCACCACCTCTCGGCACCAGGCGAGCTGCTGGGGTGTGGAGCAGGAACAGCAATCAGCAAAGGCCATGGGGGTTAGGGACCCCCCTACGCTGGAGCCTGCTAGGGGGCCAGCCTGGGAACCAAGGGCTGTTCACAGGTCTTCTGGGGAGAATGTGTTCCTGGATATCAACTAATTGCTGGTTACCGTTGGAACAGCCCCATTTTAAAGCAAAAAAGCAATGGCTCATTGGGCTCCTACTTGGAGCTCTGTTACAAGTAGATACTGGACAACTTGAAGATTTGATATTCAAGCAAGCTATAACCTCCTTATACTTGGACACTCCTAAATGATCATCCATGCACTAAATTCAGTCTTCCTCACATCAGCCGACGGATGGAAATGCCGGCAGCCCCACGGAGGGCTCCACGTCCCAGCGGGCACCAGCACAGCCTGTACAGCTGCGTTTGTGCGGTGGCCTATTTAATTGCATTTTGCTCCTTTGTTCTTTCTGGGTGGGGACCTGTCCACATCAGTGACAGGCACAGCTCTAATAAAGCCTGATACCTTACAGACAAACAAAGGAATCTGGCCATCCACGGCTTAGCTTCAACCTGGTATTTACCAGGCTTAAGCTGGTAAACTATACAGTTATTAAGGAAAAAGGAAAAAAAATTAAATATTTGTGGAATCCTGGAAATACATGGATAGGCAAGGACTACCTCTGCCAGGCCAGGTACGACCCGAGATTTTAGCATCTGTTTGTAATTGCCTAGAAAGTGCTGCCTCTGCCCAACAAGATGCTGGCTTTCTGTATGACCCTGTGCCCATTTCCCTGAAAATGGGGAAGACAGGGGGTGATATCCCTCATAGAATCCCACCTGCCTTCCCAAGTGGTCACGATCCCTCCAAGGAAGCCAAGGCTCTGGGAAGGGCGAGAGTGCGGGAGCCCAGGTCGGTCAGACCACAAAGCCCGTTGCTTCCTCCCAAGCAAACCAGAGTCCAGCTGGCCGCGCGGTCTGTTTCTCTGCGGCAGTGGGGTTTCTGAATTTACCCGCCATGGAGGCCTTTGCTGACACCAGTGCAAAGGTCTCATGAAACAGAGTCAGAACAGAGCTGCTCAAATCAAAGTCACAGACCAGGAAGGGAGGAGGGGAAGTCACACCCAACTGCCTGCCCTCCCCGACTATCCTCGGATTCCAGGGGTGCTCACTGGCTACAGTTTGCAGATTTGAATCATCTAAAGGGGAAATGGCCACTCTGGGGCCTGCCGCGCCAGGATTCAATTCCCCTTCTCAAATGGGAACAGAGCTTTGCAGAGTTCACTTTCAGTCCCAGATTACGGCTACCAATCTGGGTAGGACCCGGAGCCGGTTTCTGGGTTGGAGACTGCAGCGTGAAAGAGAACAGGGCTTTCCAGAGCTCGCTGCGTCAGCTTGGGCCCGGAGGGTGGCCAGTGGAGAGGGTGGCCAGGGCAGGGGCTTGTCCCAGACCTGCAAAGGGCTGGAGGGCAAATAAATGTGGAAACGTGTTCCAGACTCAGTGATTTTCTGCAGAGGGTGGTGGCTGAAGGAATCCATGCCTCTGACAGCCAACCTTGAGCACCTGGACTCAGAGACCCCTGGGGCTGGGGATCTTTAGGGAAGGGACTACAGTCCTGTTTGGGAGAGCCAGCGTCCTGGGGCATCTCAAGCAATTTAAAGTCAGAAATGCAGCTGGACCTTAGGCATGGATTTGGGAGCTAAAGGGACCCAGAAGCCACTTTCTCATCACTGTACACCTGCTCTGCCCGAATGCTCCCGGGCTTCCCCAACTCCCAGGCCCCCAAGAAGGAAAACAAGGCTCTGATGCCACCGAAGGGGGCTCCAAGAGGCTCACTGGCCCAGCCTGGAGTTGACTGTAGTCAGAGAGAGTACTATTCTGGAAGCAAAGTACTGCCGGGCAGATAATCCAACAGATGCTCCCACGCCAGACAATGAGTCACAAGAGTCGCTCAAGTCATTCAGTATTTATTAACACATGCCAGATCCTGGGGATCCTGGTGAAGGCAACAAATTCCTATCCTCATGGAGTTTATATTCGATGTCGGGAGAGACAGCCAAAAATCCAATGAGCTGATGTAAATACCACCCTCCCGAATACCTCGTCACCACCGGGCCCCTCCGCTCAGCGGTAAGTAGCCCAGGAGCACGTTAACCACGAGGTATTTATCTACCTCCAAAACCCAGATAGCATCTTCGCAGGGAAGTGAACCTGTAGCAACTCCCTGCCAGTTCTCAGACCTCATCACCACGCCCAATGGCTTTAGCCCGAACATCTGTCCTTGCTGGACTACTTGGTCACTTGCTCTACTAAAATTTTCTCCAGGACCGTTACAGTCCCACTGTAGAAACAAGTATGCACCTAGTGGATGCCAAGACGAACACAGCTCTGTCCAGTGGGGCAGAGATTAGGAAATGAGTAATGAGAAGCCCCAGGGCTACAATGAAGGTGGGCTCTGCTGCTGGGGACCCAGAGGCACCCGGAGGGGATGGGGCTGGACAATCTGGCAACCAGCACCCTCAGCTTCTGCAGCACCTCAGGGGCCCAGCACCCTCTGCGGGATCCCTTTATACTGTAAGCAGGTAAGCTCCTTGCTCTTCTCCCTCTTGCAGCCCAAAGCTTTCTCTACACCCACAATTGTCTGCTGGGGCTTGAATCACACCCACCCGGGACCACCCCAAACCCACCATGTGGTCCTTTCCCAAAGAGCTCCCTTACTCTTTGAGATCCACGTGAGGAAGCCACCATCAACAAAACAAAACTAAGCACCTCGCAGTCAATGCCCAAGCTCCAATGTGCACGGATTTCTTCTAACAGAAGAAACCTACCTACTTGCTTTTCAAGTTGCATCTTCCTACTTTGGGAGTTGAGTACTGAAGTGGAGTAACTTACTCCTCTGTCTTCGAAGGGACTGGCATTCCTGTCTAGTCCCCTCACCATGAAGTCTTGCCAGTAAGCCGAACTTCTTACCCAACACGCTCCCCTGTTCGTTAAACTCGGGTTCCTAAAATCTGTTTTCTTACCCAGTTTCATCCACATGCAGTGACGTACAGCTACACTGAAACTGAAGGATCCTGTCCACCTCTCTAAACTTGCCTTCCTCCACATTTCAACCAATCCAGCCAACTTAGCAGCTGCCTTATCCTTGAGTATCTTTGGATCTGGAACAATACTCACTCCCCACCCCTCCAGAAGCTTGCCCCAGTGAAATGTCACGTAACACACCATGACCAGCGTCTCCAAGCCTTGCACCCCGAAGTCTGTGATGAGCTGTCTGCTGGCGGACCAAGTTCACAGGGATGAGGACTGCTATCATATGCACACCAGCCGTCTCGGACTTAAACTTTTACACATCCTGCTGGGAAAGGGGTATCATTGCCATTTCAAATAGAGGCAGCTGGAACTGAGATTAAGCATATCAAAATATATTTATCCCTTGCCATTTGGTGGAAAATGTTTCCCAGTTTCTATGACCTTCATATTTTGCCATATTAAAGTCTTATGTAACTTAATTTTTATGTAGCCAGTTTATATTTTCCTTTGTGATTTATTCCATTGCTTAGGGATTTTTTTTTTCAGAGTATCACAGAGGTACAAACGCTTTGGTTAAATAAATTGCCTTTGCACTGCCCAAATCAGAGCTACAAGCAAGCCCCTGCCCCAGACAGTGCACACCACATGTCAGGTGTGAATTTACCCATCCCCTCCTCCCCGCTCCCACCTACCCAACACCCTATGAATGTTACTTCCCAAATGTGCACATTAGTGTTAATCGATTAGTACCAATTTAATGGTGAGTATATGTGGTGTTTTTCCATTCTTGTGAGGCTTCGCTTAGAAGAATGGTCTCCAGTTCCATCCAGATTAATACAAGAGGTATTAGTTCACCATTTTTTTAATGGCTGAGAACTCCATGGTATACATATACCACATTTTATTAATCCACTCACATATTGATGGGCACTTGGGTTGTTTCCACCATCTTTGTAATTAATTGTGCTGCTATAAAAATTCGGGTGCTGGTGTTTTTTTTTTTCTTTCCCTTTGGGTAAATACCCAGC
>CAUYRT010093533.1:0-58773 GCA_963574885.1 Lepilemur ruficaudatus
GTCATTTCTTAAAATTGAGTAATATTCCATTGTGAACATATACCAAATTTTAACAATCCACTCATGAATTGACGGGCACTTGGGTTGTTTCCACGACCTCTAAGACCCTGTGTTTCCAAGTCATTTTAGTTTGCTTTCCCACTTTATCAGTAGTTTGAATATAAAATTCTAGGTTCAAATCATTTTTTTCCTCAGGCCCTTTATGGCATTGATCTGTTGTTTTCTGGTGACCACGATTCCTATGTGGATTCCTATATGGGTAGCATTTCCCCCCTGACTCTCTAGACACATGTCAAACCTCTTTCTCCTTAGTGCAGGAAATTGCACCAATGTGAATTGAGGTGCGTTGCCTCTTTGCTAGTTGTAGCCCTTCCACCCTGAAGCCTCAGTTCTCTCTTGAGCTGTGGGAAATGCCATTCTCATGTTTCTTTGAAAATTTCCACCCACCCCCCAACTTCTTTGTTTTCCATTTCTGATGCCTTATGTCGTAACTCTTAGATTGACTTTTCTGTTTTATCTTTTCTTTCAAGCTTCCTGTACTTTTGTTGTTGTTTTAGTTTCTAGGCAATTTCCTCAGTGTTATCTTCAAACTTTTCTATGGAAGATTTTACTTTAGTAAAGGCACGTTTTAATATCTGAAAGTTTGTTCCTGTTCTCTAACTTCTCATAGGTTCTTGATTTTTTTTTTTTTGTTATACTTTCCTCTGTTTCCTGAATTATCTCCATTTCTATTGGAATTGACTCTATTTCTTTTACTTGGTTTTTCTCTTTCATGCTTTCAGTTTTCTTCACATATTTTGAATGTATTCCAAGTTGATCATGAGGACCTGGGCTGTATAATATTGTCCCAGTAGCTGGTAGGTTTCCTCTACTTGATAGATGTTAACTTCCTTCACTTGGGTATACAAATATATGCATTTATATTTTATCTCTAGCTCTTTTGTGTAGAAATCTACGTACGTGAGCAGGACTTGTGGCTGGCTGGCTTTGCTTGGGCCCTCAGGTAGGAAATGTGTGGGTGAAGGTGGCCTCCAAATGCCAGAATGGGGAGGGTTTTAATCTAGGGCAGAGGTACCCACTTTGGGAATCTCATGTTTTAGAACCAAAAACATTTTTTTTTCTTTTTTTTCCTGCATACTCTGAACACAGTAACAGGACAGGAAGGCAGAGAATGCAGGAAGCAGACAGTAGTGGACAAAATAGAGATTTACCTGGTGAGGGCTCCTGGAGGAGGTTAGGGTTAAAGGGAAAACCACAGCAAGAGAGCCTGCAGTAACATCTCACATCCTCAGTAGAAGAAAAAGGAAAGTATCATCTTAAAGGAATAAAATACATTAAAATGCTCAATCATTGTAGATATTCAATAAATACTAATTGAGCACCTCTTCTATGCTTAGCCTCATTCAATTGTCATATATTCTTTGATTGTTTCATTGCCCACAGGTGAGTAATTCTCCATCCTCTTACCTATATAAAAAGAGCATTTTCTTCCTGCTCTCTGCCTCTCAAAAGACTATAGCACAAGTAAGTGTGACCTAAACATGTCCTTACTGGCACGACCGTGGAACCTGGCAGAATCAGAATCTTGGCGCAGGTAACATTTACATCACCACGGCCTTGCAATGCTAAACTTTATGAGGAAGTTACAAAAGCAGAGTCAGCCCGGGAGTAGGGGCTCTGCTCCTGATTTTGATCATGTGGTGAGTACTTCCAATGGCATGCATCAGTTACATGGTATTATTTGGAATTGTTGTAACTTAGAATATAAATTCATTACTTGATTTTTATAAGCATTTACATATACAAGATAGCTCTTGTTTTGCTTACTCTTTAGTCCCTGGGAAATCTGATGGATGTTTCTATTTTTTCATTTTTTTTTTCCCCCATTAACTCAAGGCTTCACAAAGTGTGGTCTGTGAGTCAAACACTCAGGGGTGCTTGGTATATAAAGTAGTCCTCTGGGCTTTGCTCCAAACCCAACCTATTAAAAATGGGCCTCCCAGGCATCTGTATTTTAATATGATCCCCATGGTGACTCATTGGTTCTTGAGTCTTTATACATAATTAAGTACTGTGGGAGATGCAAAAGAAATGCCTTGAGCAACCCATGTGTTGGGAGAGAGGACATTGGGAGGAAGGACCCGCAACAGTTTATTGTCAAATGCAGAGGGAGTGTTGGTGACAGCTGCACACCTTGGCGGACTGAGTGCCCTTAGGCCCCATGAGTGGAGTTGCCAGTGTGGGTGTAAGTTGAAGAAGCCCATGGGAGGAAGTAAGTGTTGGATCCAAGTGCTGTCAAGGATAAGTCTGAAGAGGAATGGGAAAAATTTTGGCAATTTGGCACTACCATTGGCAATTTCTTAATTAGGAAGCCACTGTTTCCGTTTTACCTTAGGATAAACTACCAAAAAAAAAAAGTAAAATTCATTCTTCCCTGCTTGCCAGGTGGATTAGCATTGTAGAGGTGAAGGCAAAGCTTCCCCTTCACCCTCAGAGAGTTCGCAGAAAAATCAACTCACAAAAAGGGAAATTAACAAGAGAAAAGCAGCCAGCCATTCACGTTTGTAATCCTAGAACTCTGGGAGGCCCTGGTGGGAGGACTGCTTGAGCTCAAGAGTTCAAGACCAGCCTGAACAAGAGTGAGACCCCGTCCCTACTAAAAATAGAAAAATTAGCCAGGCTTCCTGGCACGCACCTGTAGTCCAAGCTACAAAGGAGGGTGAGGCAGGAGGATGGCTTGAGTCCAGGCTTGAGGTTGCAGTGAGCTACAATGATGCCACTGCACTCTACCCAGGGCGACAAAGCAAGACTCTGTCTCAAAAATAAAAAAATAAAATAAAGAAAAGTCTTAACAATGAATTGCTACTGTGTGCACTGGAGAATAAGAATGATTACCCAATACCCCAGTAGGGTACAAGTGTTTATATACTCTACTTCTTGGGAGAAAAGGAAATGAGGAAGTGTCGATCGTATTAGGGGGATAATAAATGACTTTTAGGGGAATTCAACAGGCTTGAATAACTTACAATGGCCTGGAAGTAAGTCTGTTTGTTGACAGACTTTAGTTTTTTGTGATACAGGTTGGGTTCGGTTAATGAAAACTCAGGGAGGGGATCAGAGGTAATTGTTTTCTTCCGTGATAGGTCTGGACTTTAGGCAGATAAGGGAACTTCAGAGAACAACTGTCCTGTTCTTTGGGAGAGAGAGAATGAAGGGCAGGCATTGTTCTCCTTGGTGGTTAGGTTTAGTCTTTATGTAGATTGGGAAAATCTCTTCTGGCATCTGCTGATCTCTAAGAGCCTTTAATTCAAATATTCATTATACCAGGGAGCTATATTTTGGGGTGAAGTTTTCTGCACTCCTCCCACATCTTACTAACATTTTCTAGAAGGGGAATGGGTAGTTAAAGACAGCAAGTGTATATCCATAAGGAGAATTAATTAGCCATACACAAAGGTAAGAAAATACTCCAAAGGACGGTAAACATGTGCATTTTTTATTTATATGGGAATGTTGATTTTCTTCCTTAAAGGGCAGAACAGAGGTTTGTTTTGATGAAGACTATGGCTATTGACATGTAAATATGCATAAACAGCACGCAGCACCACCTTCACAGCCAAGTGTGTGGTGCATCCTGTTACCTCCCATGCTCCAGGAAGTTTTCAGCAAAAGTAATAGGTTATCTTAAGGTAGAATCTAATGTAAGTGATGGAGCACTTTAGTATACCAACAACAGCTTTATAAATAACTTAAGAGTTCTCTTGAAAGCAGTGGACTCCCTCCTTAATGGGTGTGGATTCTGATGAAAGAAAAGTAATATTTTCAAATGTTAATAAAGTATGAGTATGTTGTCAGCATACAGTCACACCCATTATGGATGGGGGAAGGGAGGGCTTACACTTGGGGAGAGAAGCCAGAAGAAAGAGGAAGCTGGATACAAAAAGGGAAGCAGCTGGGAAGAAATAAAAAGGGTGTGGGCAGAGGCAGTGGAGCAGAGGAAGTGGCTGTGCTGGCCCCAAACCCACAACCACTAAGACAGGAGGAAATATGCCTCCAGCAGAGGTGTAGGTGTTTTAAGGTACAGATGCTAAAAAGTACAGTCATATCCATGCCCTGTCCCACAACATCTGAAAGACCTGCTGTTTGCCCTTCTGATTTTCCACCTGTGAAAAATGGCACCATGAAAATGTCCCCTGGTTTGACAATGTTTTCTGGCTCAGATGAAAACCTGCAAGAGCCCTAATGTAAATGCTGCCAGGCATTTTTGTTGTCATTGCTCCATTGTATTGTCGTCAGGAGCAAAGCAAAAACACTGAGGCTTTGAGAGTGTGGTCGGGATACTTGGTCCAGTCTCATCACAATGGCACTTGAAGTTGAGAACCAACAGAAACCCACATAAGGACAGCAAAAAAGGTATAAAAAGCCCCATTGTTACTAGTACTGAGAAGTCATTTCTCATTTGGTCTCACCAGTCTCAGTGTTAGTTAATTTAAAGAAAACAGATTAGCATGGCTTTCCAAGGCTCTAATCCAGTGAGGATTCTATTTATAGTTGTTTTTGTTGTTCATCTAAGGTAGAAGCTGTGTCTCTTTATTCTTTGTATATCCGGGCTCATCCTGTGCTCTTTGAGAAACACAAGCCACCTTCCTCCTAAGACAAGTCAAGAAGAAATAAACTAATTTTTATTCCTGTTTCTAAGATATTATAATTTGGCAGAAAGAAACAAAAAGTTATAGGGCAAAAACTAACCCACAGCAGATCCTGTGCTGCTGCCCTCCTCCCTCAGGGTAGATCGTTGTCCCATTGGGCAGTTTTCACAAACTGATAACAATGGCAGTCCTCTTGCTTTCAAGGTGGGCAATCAGTTCAACTTGGTAAATAATGTAAGGAAATACCCTCCCACTAGTAAAAGTGAGGCGGATCAGAAGGAAACCAGGAGCAAAGCTTTCTATAAAAGCAAATATGCCTAAACCACTCAAAGCAAAAGAAATTATATACTTTATTGTATGTCAAACATTTACAATCATAGCCAACTCATAAACCCAGAAATGCTTATCATTTCTGTTGCTAAAAAAGTAAACTTAACTAAAGAAGAAAACTAGTGCATTTGCTATCTCAACCTATATCTAAAACCATTATTTAAATATTAAATGTACATGTTAAGTAAATGTTAGAAAATACTTTAATTTTTTTGTAAAAATTTTTTTGTTTCTCTCCTGTCACCAGTTTTTTTTTTTTTAAAAAGTCTAAATCCTATGTATGGCAAACATAAAGCATGTGGAAAATAAGGTCATAACCAGAAAGAAAAATGATTAAAACTGAGATTTCTAAATGAATTGAAGATTTTTTTGGTGGAATAAACTCCAAAATCTTTTCTCCTTCTTCATGCTTCCACTTCCATGAGGGTGTCAATTTGTCTTTCTTAAGAGTTATGTTAGGTAGATAGGGATTCTGAGTCTCCCAGGGATGAAAGTGGGCACTTTGCCTTGGTGCAATTGTCCCACCCTAATTCTCTCCACACCTTGGGGAGGAGGAAAAAACCCTACGAATGTGCCCATCATAACTTAGCACACCAGCTGCAGAAGAATGCAGAGGTCTCTACACGGGCCAAGCTGCATAGGTACCATAGAGTGGGAAAGTGACCTAGAACAACCCACGTGCATAGTAAGGCTCAGGTCATGTGACTCCCAACTGTCCAATCAAAGTGATTCCATGGTGATGTCTGAGCCACTAGGGAGGTCCCAATCCAGGCACTAGAAAACCAAATGCAAATCATAACCAGTCCCTTTTTGCACCCTTCCTTTTGCTCTCCCTTTGCTGCAACAATGGCTCTGGTCGTCATCTGTGGCATATGTATCATGCTCTGTAAAGCTATATCCTGCCCTATAATCCTATCTTTCCCTCCTCAATAAACTTCATTTTCATGCTTGCCTAATTTCGGTGTGTCTCGTCATTCTTTGGCCATGAGTATGCTAAGAACTGACAGTTTCACACTGAAACCTGACAATTACAGGGTTTAATGGAAAACTGGTTGAATCATTTCCCTATGATGTTTCTTTCTAGTAAGAGCAAAATGACTTATACCAATTAGATCAAGGCCTTTAGGAAAAAATACAGGATGAGATTTGGAATAAATACTGCAATAAAAAAAGCATAAGTAAATGCATATTTAGAACTACAAGAGAGAGCTTGGAGTGAAGGTGAAGCAGAGCTGGGTAATAAGAAATCACGGGAAAGAAATTTCTGTGACACCATCAGCTATGTCTAACAGTGAGAATCAACGAGGGCCACCATGCTGGGAAAGAGAGGATAGAGATTTCAGAAATAACATTTCAAACTAGCCTAGATAATCAAAATGTCATAAGCAGCAAAGGTAGTAAAAGCATTAATTCTTCAAAGGATTTAAAGCATAGGTTAGGAAAGTAATATTACTAGCATAACTCGTTTTATGGCTCTTCACTTCATTGTGCTTTGCAAATACTAGGGTTTGTTTTGCTTTGTTTTTTTAACAAATTGGAGGTTTGTGGCAACCTTGAGTTGAACAAGTCTATCAGCACAATTTTTTCAGCAGCACGGGCTCACTTTGTGTCTCTGTGTCACATTTGGGTAATTCTCACAGTATTTCAAGCTTTTTCATTATTATTACTATATCTTTTATGATGATCTGTGATCAGTAATCTTTGATGTTACTATTATAGTTATTTTGGGGCACCATGAACTGCGCCCATGTAAAATGGCAAACTTAATCAATAAATGTGTTTGTTCTCTCTGTTCCACCAATGATCTATTCCCCCACTTCTCTCCCTCTTGTTGGCCTCCCTATTCCTTGAGACACAACAATATTGAAATTAGGCCAACTAATAACCCTACAATAGCCTCTAAGTGTTCAAGTGAAAGGAAGAGTCTCATGTCTCTCACTTCTAATATAAAGCTAGAAATGATGAAGCTTAGTGAAGAAGGAATGATGAAAGCCGAGATAGGCCAAAAGCTAGTCCCCTTACGCCAAACAGCCAAGTTGTGAATGCAAAGGAAAAGTTCTTGAAGGAAATTAAAAGTGCTACCCCAGTAAACACACAAATGATAAGAAAGTGAAACAGCCTTATTGTTGATATGGAGAAAGTTTTAGTGGTCAGATGATCAAACCAGCCTCAACATTTCCTTAAGCCAGAGCCTAATCCAGAGCAAGACCCTAACTCTCCTCAATTCTATGAAGGCTGAGAGAGGTGAGGAAACTGCAGAACAGTTGGAAGCTGGCAGAGGTTGGTTCATGAGGTTGGAGGAAAGAAGCCGTCTCTATAACAAAAATGCAGCACGTGCTGATGGAGAAGCCGCAACGAATTATCCAGAAGATCTAGCTAAGTTAATGATGAAGGTGGCTACACTAAACAACATATTTTCCCTCTAGACATAAAAGCCTTCTATTAGAAGAAAATGCCATCTAGGAGTATCATAGCTAGAGAGGAGTAGTCAATGCCTGGCTTGAAAGTTTCAAAAGACAGGCTGACTCTCTTGTTAGGGGCTAGTACAGCTGGTGAATTTAAGTTGAAGCCAATGCTCATTTACTATTATGAAAATCTTAAGGCCCTTAAGAATTATGCTAAATCTACTCTGCCTGTGCTCTGTAAATGGAACAACAAAGCCCGAATGACAACATATCTACTTACAGCATGGTTTACTGAATATTTTAAGACCACTGTGGAGATCTCCTGCTCACAATAAAAGATTCCTTTCAAACTATTACTGCTGATTGACAATGTACCTGGTCATCCAAGAGCTCTGATGGAGATGTACAAGGAGACTAATGTTGGTTCCATGCCTGCTAACACAACATCCATTCTGCAGCCCGTGGATCAAGGAGTAATTTCAACTTTCAAGTCTCATTACTTAAGAAATGCATTTCATAAGTCAAGAGCTGCCATAGTGATTCCTCTGATGGATCTGTCAAAGTAAATTGAAAAACTTCTGGAAAGGATTCACCATTCTAAATGTCATTAAAAACACTTGTGATTCAAGGGAGGAGGTCAAAATGTCAACATTAACAGGAGTTTGGAAGATGTTGATTCCAACCCTCATGGATGACTTTGAGGGATTTAAGACTACAGTGGAGGAAATCACTGCAAATGTGGTGGAAATAGCAACAGAACCAGCATTAGAAGTAGAGCCTGACTATGTAACTGAGTTGCTGCAATCAGATGATAAAACTTGAACAGATGAAGATTTGCTCTTTATGGATGAGCAAAGAAGGTGGTTTCTTGAGTTGGAATCTATTCCCAGTGAAGATGCTGTGAACATTGTTGAAATGACAACAAAGTCTTTAGAATATTACATATACTTAGTCGATAAAGCAATAGCCAGGTTTGAGAAGAATGACTCCCATTTTGAAAGAAGTTCTACAATGAGTCAAATGCTATCAAAGAGCACTGCATGCTACAGAGCACTCTTTCGTGAAAGGAAGAGTCCATCACTGTGGCACACTTCACTGTTGACTTATTTTAAGAAATTGCCACAGCCACCCCAGCCTTCAGCAACCACCATCCTGAACAACCAGCAGCCATCAACCTTGAGGGCAACCTCCACCAGCAAAAAGATTATGATTCACTAAAGTTTCAGATGATCATTAACATTTTTTAGCAATAAAGTATTTTTAAATTAAGGTTTATACACAGGTTTTTTTGGACATAATTCACACTTGATAGACTGCAATATAGTGTAAACGTAACTTTTATATGCACTGGGAAAACAAAAATTTGTGTGACTCACTTTATTGTGATATTTCTTTATTGCAGTGGTCTGAAACAAAACCTGCAATATCTCTGAGTGATGCCTAGACCTCATTTGTAAAAGAAGTTCTGGAACTTGTAGAGTCAGACAACAAAATACAAACACCAGATGTTGGCAACCATATTTGAGGATGGCAAAGTGTGGTCAGTAGAATTGATGGACTGCTTCCTTTTCTGAACCATCCAGCATGTACTTCCTCTTTCAACTCTTTAGCCCCTTAAGTGTTCTGCTTACCATGTTGAACTCTCTTTGTCCAGGGGTCTGAACTCCCACCAATAGACATGGAGATTCTAGGGGGCAAAGAATGGGCCTTCTGTTCTGCCATCAGCCTTTTATAGCATACAAGGAAATGGTATCTGTTTGGTGCTAGTGGTAGCCCTTAAGATGTTGATGGAGAAAATTATACTTCACTTGTAAAAATATCTTTAAAATGAGGAAACTGCTTGTGTTCAACAGATGTCCAGTGACTGAACTTACTACTTAGACTGAATCCAGTTGAAAGATTTGAAAAACTAAGGGGAAAAAAAAATTAAAGGCATAGGTATGTGCATTGCACCAAGTTCTTGGTAAACTTAATGTGATTGGATCACTGTATGCATAATGTAATCTCTTATCCCAATTATGTAAAAAAGAAAGGGAATGCCTCTATATGGATACAAATTGGACTGAAAGGGTATGTAACAAAATAAAATTAAGTGACAGGATTTCAAAAATCAAACTAGTCCTTTATACAACTGATTTGAGCACAAAAATCCTAATTACCACAAATAAAGAGTGATAATCATGAATGTATTTATTGCTAAGATTGCCTATGTCTATGATTTTGCAAAATCATAAAATACATTTTTTTCACATATTAAAATTTATTCCTTTAACAAATATTGACAGAGCGTTCTTTGCTGGGAACTATAATTTGTGCTAGGGACATACATATAAGCAAGGCACATACAACTGATGCTTACTTTTTAGAGATGGAAACGTGATGATGATGACGATAATGATAATGATCTCTCAATTATTTACTCATGCAACAGATGTTCACTGAGTGCCTAATATCTGCCTCTACTGGACCCTTGAAATATAGCAATGAACAAAACAAAAAAACTCCTTGCTTTAATGGAGGTTAAGTTATAATGAGAAAGAGATAACATCAATGAAAAGGTAACTATAATAAATTTAAAGTGCTATGGAGACAGATGCAGCAGGGCAATGAGACAGGGAGTAGAATCCTAGGGAGTTGGCATGAAAATTTCTGGAGGACAGTCAGGGAAGCCCCTCCCAAAGGAAGAAAAAGAGAGGAAGGTGCAATGAGCAAGGGAAGAATGTTCCACCCCAGCGGTGTTGATTAAAATAGCACTAATAGTAATTAAAATGTATCGAGGTTTTGTTATATGGCAGGCAGTACTCTCTGCACCTTGCATGTATTCATGTGTTCATTCTTCATGCCAACCCTATGAGGTCAATATTAAGCTCACTTTACAAATGAGGAAACTGAGCTAAAAAGAAGTCACATTATTATTCAAGGTCCATAATTCATAATATGTACAGCCACATTTTGAACCCAAGCAAAGACAAAATTCCTTTTAAAAGTAAATAAACAACAAAAACAAAATCACAAACTTTGGTAAGTGGATAAATGCTGCGAATAAAACAAATAAAGGCCTGGAAATAACAGGAGATCCACTTATAATGAGGCCAACAGGGAAGACCTCTCTGAAGCTACATCCTGCGGCCAGAAGGAGCCAGGCAAACTGCAGGAACTTGAGAAAGCAAATGACGGTGCTCAAGAAATTTCACCCAAAATATGACTCGTTGGTATAAAGAGTATTTTGAATTAAAGGCCCTTAGAGATCAACAAGCCTTGCAAAGGGCTTTCCCTATGTCTGCATAAAACCGGACAGACTCATCAAAATGAACAAACAACTTCCCTTCCCCTCCCTCTTATCTTAATATATTACTGGAAAGAAGATCAAGAATGCAACCAGACCTGGCCTAAATCATGTTAAATATAGTATCTGTCTCTCAGGTTAATTTAATTTCCAAAGAGAGTAATTTACAAGTCAGTTTATTTTCACCCATCCATTCATTTGCCCAAGTATCTATTTATCCTTCCTAATAACCATTCATTGCCCTAAATAGAATTACCTATATTCCCCATCTCCCCCTCCCCTCTCTAAAATGAGAGTATATAAATTTCTGGATGCCATTGGGATATTGGATAATCACTCTGTGATTCTCTCTGTGTGCATAGTAAATAAATCTCTTTCTCTAATTAATCTGCCTTATTGTGAATTGATCTTTCAGAAAACCTTCTGGGTTGAAGGGGAAGTTTCCCCTTGCCCCTACATCAGGGACCCTGGAACCCAAAGAATGAAGAGAAGTGTCATGAGAGATGAGGAAGGAGAAAAAGGTAGAAGCCATGTCATGTCAGCCTGATGGGGAGTTTGGATTTTTTTTTACAAGACATTGGGAAAACATTTATTCAGGGTCTTATCTGCTTTTCTTTTTAAAGAATATCATTTTCACTTCTATGTGGTAAAGAAATTATATTTTCCCAGACAGTTGATAGAAAATGTGTCATTGGAGCATTTTTATGGCTCACATTTTTTTTTTTAACTATGCAACATAAAGGCAGATAAAATACAGCAAATAGCCTCTGGGTATGTATACATCATGCATAATATATGAATTCTAGTGTGCAAGATTTACTTATAAATAAAAGCAAATTGTTTTTAGAAAACCTTTCCTGCTGTGCTCATTTTGTTTTGTTAAACAGATCTCATGCAAGAGAGATAGTCTGCCTACGTTGCCTAGGATTTCTGAATCCTGTTACTGAGTGGGGAAGGGACTACATTGCTTTTCCCCTGCGAACTTCATTCTATAATTTTTTTATCATTTCTCTACAGAAGGTCATTAGAGTGCTAGTTATGGTTTGCTTGGACTTGACATGTGAAAATACCTTGTAGCCACACATTAGATTTATGATTCTCCGTTTGTGAGAAGAGGCTGTTGACGGAAGACTATTCTGGAACAGTACGAACAAATTCCACCTCAATCTGTTTTTGCAGGAATGTTCAATGTTTTATAGCACACTGCGGTTTTGCATTTAGGATCAGATTTGGAACTAAAGTGCTTTCTGTTCAGTAAAGCAGAACTAAAATGTCACAGCTGTGAAGATCTGTGTCCTCTGGAGGAGTTTCTCTGTCACGAGCACCACCAAGCGGCCTGTGCAGCTCCTACATGTCTCCCAAGATGTCACTTGCTTGCATGGTTCCAACCCAAAGACTTGACAACTGTTTAGATAGAGAGCATCGATTTTTAAGCATACCTTTGAGAGATGAAGTCAATGACTCAGAGAATCCATTTGTTAGACTTCCCCGAAATTTAACCAAAAAATAAAAAATTGCTGAAATTCCAAATGTGGCACTACAGAATGCTGCTGGATACATTCATTATATTATCACAGGTTGGTGCATTGATATAAGGAAACTTAAAATGATCCCAAAATTTTGGAGCATCTCTTTCTCTGCACTGCTGCAGGCTGGCCCCATTTCACACAGCTGTAGAAATAAATTTCTATCTGCTGTTGTGGTCACCCCAGCTTTATTGAGCAACTTCAACCTAGGAACAAGAAGGAGATGAATTGCCTCTATTCTATTTCACATTAGAACATTTCTCATATATGTACAAACATAAGGTTTAAAGATTTTTCACATTGACAATTTGCCTAATTTTTTTTTTAAGCTATCCAAAAACTAGGTTGAGAAGAACACTAGAAAATGTAGCCCAGAAGATGAGACTCAAAGGATAATACTACATCATCATTGTCTTCCCTGGTTACAAATGCAGAATGTATGCTGTTGGGGGAGGAGGGGCTGCTGGGTGGCCTTAGGTAAAGAGAGTTGATCTGAAAACCATACTTCAAAGAACGTCTTCAGGAGCCTCAAGCCCTAGCTCTGCCCTTTCAATTCATGCCCCACTCCCATTTTAATACGCAAAATTAAACCAAATTTAAATCGGTCAGGATTTATTCAATATTTTAGGAATTTGAACTATTTTATGGTCAAAGAATGTTGTCTGGAAATCATTTCTGTAAGTAATAAAGAAAGGATTAGGATTTCATGAAGCAATTAGTAACAAATGCCATTAAAGTAGAAGAAAGCATGCCATCATGTGCTTGCATGGTATTTAAGAGTCTGAAGTGTTACTACTATTAAGAAAAAATATTCACCTATGTCAGTATAAACAGATGTCTAAACAGTGATTAAGAGTTGCATAAGGCCCTGCGTAAGGAATTGGGGGACTGACAGGTGCCCAGTTTGCCTGAGGACATAGAACAAGGAAGTGGCAGAGTCCTCTGATGCCACCTTTTCGCTTATGTGGTATTTTGAAGCTTACAGAATGCTTTCAGATCCTTTAGTCTCCTTCATTTGAGCCTTACAAAAATGCTGTGATGTAGAGTGATGCATCACCCCATTAGTGTTAAGGAGACCGTGATTACTCTCTCAGAGAGAATTGATTTGTTAATGGCAGAAAGCTGTGGACTAGAACCACGCCAGGCTTGCTTCACTCTGCAATAATTTGCGTTGACTTTATAGTTTTCAAAACACTATAGTGTTTCATTTATCTCTCTCAGATGGGTAAAATAAACGTCATTCCTAATTGACAAGTAAAGGAACTGGCATTAAACGGAGAAAGCGATTTGCCCAAGGTCCAGCAGAGCTAGAGCTCCCCTGAATTCTAACCCAGGTTTCCTTCCTATTATTGTCTACTGCCACCTTCCATGTTCTAACAGCCACCTACTATGAGAATCAAAGCCGAAGTGGCTAAGAGATTCTACAGAAACAGAAAAAGATAATTGGATGAAATTTCTCCAAAGAAAAAGTGGGCCCAGAAAACCAGAAAAGCAGATTATCTACATGATGGTTTTTGTTTGCATGTAATCATCGGAAGGAGCAAAAAAAAAAAAAAAAAAAAAAAGCATAATATACACTGAAATCCATACTCTAAAGTCAATACTCTAAAGAAAAAACGTCTGTGAAGGATCGTGCAACAGAAGGCAATAAGGCAGGGAGAAGTGGGGATTTCTGAAACTGCGTCAGTGAACCACACAATCACTTTATTATAATCACTCGTCAATGGCCACACATCACTTTATTTCCAAATATTGGACTAAGAAAAACATGTTGGTCTATAAAAAGACAAATTGCCTATTTAGTGGCAAAAGGATTCAAAAGAAATAGAAATTCTAGAACTGCTTTTTCCAGCCTAGTGAGCAGGCAGGTCTGAGAGGCAGATTTGCACTTTGCGGTGAGGCAAAGTGTGATGGGTGAGCACAGGTAGCTCTGGACAGAGGAAAGAACCCTCGGTTTAAAGCAAACTGCTGAGAATCATGGCCATATCGCTCCTGCAAAAATACAGGGTCAGAAAACCCGATTCCAGCTAGATTCTGCCACTTGGAAGTAATCAATTACTCTCTTCCTCATTTTCCTCAACTGTAAAATGATATCAGTGGCCATGATAACGGTGACCTCTTTTCTGCCAACCAAACACCATGCTCACATTCTCCCAACCATGCTGCACACAACCCTCTCATGTAGGTATTACATTTTTTCCCATCTGACCAAACCAACGCCTAGAGAAGTTGTTATATTCAACGGCACCACTGGTCTGATTCCAAAGGTCATTCCTTTAACCTGCCTTATTGGAAAATAGTTGTTTCGTTGTTGTTTTTTTTTTTCATGGTTAAGTAATGAACTGGTGGACTGGTTTTACGTATTTGTCTTTCGTGAGTTTTGTTTGTGAACCAGTCCCCTCAAGAGTAGCTCCAAGGATAATGCCAAATTTCTGACACTTTAGAGCTGAAAGCTGGATCCCAAACTATAGGAAAGATGAAGCTTATGTTAACTGGCCAGGGAGCCAGTCATCAGAGATACCCTCTAGGCCTATTTCCGGTAAAACCTTTAGCAATACCCTCACGCCCCACTGCCTCTTCTCAGTAGTGATGGGTGGGGCAGCGCAGTGGGGTTCAGACTGAGCTCCTGCACCCAGGCTGGTTGTTAGAAATCCATGCTTATCATACAGAAAGTGAAAGAGTAAAGAAAGCACCTGGACTTTGACTGAGTATCTTTAATCCCTGAAAAGAGGAAGTAGCAAGGATAGAAACTATAAGACTTATTCACCAAGAATGGAAATTTCAGCTTAGATTTGGAACAGACCCACACTGCCATACTGTATTCTGTGAAAAACTGGCTAAGACAGCTTAGGGTGACATTCCGGATGGGTTGAGAGTGCTCAAAGGGTGAGTAGTGTTGCTTAGAGAAATAGCCAAGGAAAGGAGGAAAAAAGGCTGATTTTACAACAAGGCATTCACAAACTACTAGCAGGCCAAGACCACCAGGCCCCATTTGCACTCATAGGCTCAGATTAGGGACCAACCAACTCCTAATCGATTCTCAGACTAAAGCAAGTAGAAAGGATAGTTCTACATGCACAGGTACAGGGTTAAGTAGGTGGAGGTGTGGTGAGGACAAATGTGACCAATCTGAAGGGAAAGGGTGTCTATTGTGTGTGTGTGTGTGTGTGTGTGTGTGTGTTTTAAAAAAATTTACATTTGGCTAGATGTCCTGCAGTTCCTGGAAACGGGGGTGAGGTGGTGTATACGCAGAGATAAAAATTAGTGCTTCGCTAGAGAAACATGTTGAACTTATAAGACATTTCAAATAAAACACATTTCCTGCCTACTCCCTAGACAAATATTTGAAATAAACAGGTAAAAAAAAATGAGGTGTTTCAATCTCCCTTGTACAGCTAACACCCCACCCCATTTCTCCAAGGCAGGTTGGCTCTAGAAAAGGTCTAACCAGTCGAACACCTTAGGCCATTGTACAATTTGACACCATCTCTTCATGGCTTAGGGACTTGGCCTGTCTGGTGCAAAGGCAGATCACATGGGAAATGGTTTGCTTAAGAAAAGAACTGTCAGTTGATGTAATTTCTGAGACCCAATATTGCATAGCTCTTTCAGGAAGAGAAGGTCTTCCCTTTGTATGCCCATCGAGAGCAAGACACTGGGCCTCCCGCAGCATGATTTGTTAAATATTAATGACTCCACAAACTGTAAAGAACCCCTGGGGTGGCCTAATTGCTCTTAGAACTGCTTAATCCCTGTGAGTAATCCACTTCATTAATTTTGCCAAGCAATACTTACTTTGTGTTCGACCTTTCATGGCTTATTTCCAAAATGCTAACATTAAAGAGACAACATTGTTTGCAAACCACAGTCTGGCCAATAAAATGCTAAAAGAAACACCAGAAACTTTCAATTACATTCACCTTTCGGAATTGTGCTGCTTAATGCTTTAAAGACTTTAAATTCTTTAAAGACTAAAACCCTTTTGGTCTATGCTGTCTAGTTTTTCTTTACTATGACCCTGGAGTAGACCAAATAATAATTCCCCCGAAAGATGTCTACATTCTCAGTGCCAGAACTGTGGGAGTGTTATCTTACATGGCGACAGGTACTCTGCTGATGTGGATAAGTTAAGGATCTTGTGACAGGGAGATTGTCCTGGATTACCCAGGCAGAGGCAGTGCAATCCAGGGGTCCTTTTAAGAGGAACACGGGAAGGTCAGGCAGAGGAGAGGACAACATGACAATGGAGGCAGAGACTGGAGTGATGCAACCACAATCTAGGGAACACAGCCACCTCTAGAAGAGCCAAAGAATAGATTCTACCCTGGAGCCTCCAGAAGGAACCAGACCTTCCAACACCTTGAGTCTAACACTGTAAGATTCATTTCAGGCTTCTTCCCTTCAGAACTACAAGACAAGAAATGTGAATTGTTTTTAGTCACTGAGTATGTGGCAAACACTTGTTCCAGCAGCAACAAGAAAACAAAAATGACACCCTTGTAAAGTCATGAAAAGTTTGAAGTGTTACAGTAAAGAGCCCGTGAAACACGCTCAGTGTCTGCCTCGCCCGCCACTGTTATGAGCACAGTGGTCAGACGGTTCCTCACAGATGAGCTGTCACTGGCCTGGCTACACCTGACTGGGCCACCTGGCGCGACACAAACAGGAGGCCTGAGGCTGTGAGGCAATGAGGACGCCTGCTGCAATGAGCCTGCCCTGGGAGACACTCCATGAAGGACAGGGACCAACCAAAGGAATCAGATCCTCTCCCAGAAACTTTTGGGTGAAAGACATCCAGAGGGCAATGAAAGCATTATACAAGTAAAAGAACAGAAGTATAAAAACAGAAAGGGAAGACGGAGAAAAAAGCTAAGAAACCAATAGATAGAGTCGGGAGAAGAGGGAAGAAGAACACCAACTTCTGGAGACCAGGCTGCCACACTTCTCCGTGGCTCCAGCACCTACCATGGCCCCACACAGGAGCCCTTAAATAACTGTGGAAGAGACGAACAATGGTAAACTGCATTCCGGCGCTTCACGAGACCCTGCCGCAAGCTGCCGGGTCCGGTTCTTGCGTCTCCTCATTTCCTCACAGAGCCTTACAATAACCGCTCCCCACCTGAGGTGACCTGAGTGGGTTTTGTCTTTTACAACTTTTACAGAGCCTAATCATGATGCTTTCCACTCGAGTACTCATCCTTTTCATTCTATTTTCAAAAAATCATTAGGGCAAAGAACTTGAACAGACATTTCTCCAAAAAGGATATACAAATGGCCAAGAAGCTCACGCAAAGATGCTCAATGTCATTAAGGAAATACAAATCAAAACTACCCTGAGAGACTACTTTATATCCATTGGGATGGCTACACTCAAAAAAGCTTTGGTGAAGATGTGGCAGGGTTGAAACCCTCACACGTTGTTGGTGGGAATGCAAAATGGTGTAGCCACCGCAGAAAACAGTGTGGTGGTCGCTCAGCAATTTAAACATAGAATACCACGTGACCCAGAAATTTCACTCCTAGGTGTATACCCAAAAGAATTCAATAACAGATGCTCAAACAAAAACTTGTCCACAGATATTCATAGTGGCACTATTCACAGTAGCCAAAAGCTGGAAACAACAGAAACATCCGTGAATAGATGAATAAACAACTTTTGATGTATACATACAATAGAATATTATTTGCCCATAAAGAGGAATGAAGAGCTGATATGTGCTACAACATGAATGAACCTAGAAAACATTACACTATGTGAAAGAAAGCAGATACAAAAGGCCACATAATATATGCATAATGTATGATTCCATTTGTATGAAATATCCGTAATAGGCAAATTCATAGAGTTAGGAAACAGATTAGTGGTTGCCAAGGGATGGGGGGAAATGAAGAGTGATAGATACAGATTTTCTTTTTGAGATGATGAAAATGTTCTGGAACTAGATAGTAGTGACGGTTGTACAAAATTATGATGTACCAAATTCTACTGAATTGTATATTTTAGAATATTTAAAATAGTAAATATTATGTTATGTGAATTTTACCATAATGAAAAAGATCATGGGAAATGTATTTAATGTGACATTTCCTTTATTCACACATTATGAATAGGTAGATAATTTATTATATAACCATTTCAACATATGGTTATGCTAAGAGATACCTCAAAACATGCTCTGGCTCCAAATGGCCTTAGGGCTCGAGTTAGTCCTTTAATATTGAGGGTCCAGTCTAATGTGTATAATTGACAGATGTCTCTCTGTGATCTCTCAGTCCTTTCATGTGGGTCTAAAACTTATAGATGATTTTGTAAAATGGATTAAAAAGCCAACCAATTGCCTGTGACCTAATTAATCTGATCCTGGGCGAACCTCTGAATAGGTGAAAAATACTACTCTAGATTTAGGCTCATGTGGGCTTTTTATTTTACAATTTTAATAGGAGACCAAAATACTTTAAAATAAAGAAATTAATCCCTCGATAACAAGGGCCAGTCACTAAGTGGATTAAGAAGTTAATGATAACACCACTGGAGAATCATTTCTTTAAAGACGGTGACTGATGCTTCAAAAGAACATTTTAGGTATATGTCATCTAGCTCTTCAATAAAATTAAATTTCCCAAGCAAAGAAAATAACAAATTGGCCGACATTTGCTGAAAACCATGCAAAAGAACACTTAATTGTATTTCTTTCTTCTCAAATATTCCAGAAGTGTTTTTTTTTAAAATCAGCAGATGGCGCTGCCAACATATCTGAAATCAAAAAGATGACAATGGCCATTTTCTTTAATCCCTTCATTATATAGGACATTTGTAATAATTCATTTATAAAAATCGATTTCATGCTTGGAATAAATTTCACTATTCTTGGCATTATTTGGATACTTTTAAAGTTCTGAAATCCTAAAAGATTTAATTCAATTCCCTCACAGAAGCAGCTTTTAAAACAGTAATTCTATGATTATTAATATTAATTAGCATGGATTGGGTATTCTCTACAGGGAGGCACTTTACCACATCTTTGTATACAGCTTTTTACTTAATCTTGACAATTTTAAAGGGTATTATTTCTATTTTACAAATGAGAAAATTGAAACCTAGGTATGTTCTTTTCACATC
Organism: Lepilemur ruficaudatus; assembly: GCA_963574885.1. Classification (NCBI taxonomy): domain Eukaryota; kingdom Metazoa; phylum Chordata; class Mammalia; order Primates; family Lepilemuridae; genus Lepilemur; species Lepilemur ruficaudatus. Next base: position 19,317 of record CAUYRT010093533.1, read on the forward strand.
TCTGTAAGGGGCAGAACCAGGATCCGACGCGAGGTCTGACTCCCTCAAAGCCCACGTCCTTGACCGCATCAACCCATGTCACCACAGTGCCACAGTACTGTAGGATTCCCAGCATTTTGGAAAAGACATTTCAAAGACAGGTTTACTAGGTGAATGCCTAGTTATAATCTTAAACCACTGAAGAGGCAGATGAATTTAATTCAAGCCATGTAGAAAGCTTAATTCATTTAACTCCCAAATGCTAGTTGTATTCAGAATTCATTCAAAGCTTGTAAGAAATTTGACCTTATTTCTGTTTGGGAAAAGTTAAGCATGAAAGGTGATATCCCTTTAAATCACACCATTTAGGACAAAGACCTCTAACAACATTCAGAATGAAAGGCGACACAGAAATGGTGCAAACCCCATTTACTGCATGAAAAAAAAGGAAGCCAAACTAATGAGACAGTCTGTCTAGCGACAAAGAAAGGAAAAAGAAGTATGTTATTTGCATACTTGAAGTTTGACCTTTACTTCATCAGTTAGTCGTTTGCCTGTTGTGACACTATTCTGAGTAAAAAATTAAGATATGTCATGCAAAAATTTAAGAAAAAGTACATAAGGCACAGAGTATCCATTCTAGATATTTCTGACAGACAGATCCTATGCAATGATTTGCAAAAGTTATCTGGTTTAAAAGAAAATTAAACACAATATGAGAGTTTTTCCTTCTCGCTAAAAAAATAGTTGGCCATCTCTAAAGTAAACATAAATTGAGGACTCTTCAGAACCCAGCACTCCATATTCCTGTTCAGTAATTTAATGTCATCACCTTTCAGGAGGAGAAGGGGCACTCCAGACATGTGAATACTGTTTTAATACATCGAATACGGTTTTATTCCCAGGCACTTAGCATTGACCCTCACGAGCTGGACTAGACCATGTCAGTTCTCTTGTTTGTTTCTCTGGCATAATTCAAACACCAGTGACTCCCTTTGTTAGAAGCCACACCTGACATATTACCTTTTCAGCAGCAAATCACGGCAGACCCAAGATGAGAGAAACCTCTTTCAGGCTTTCCCAGGACAGAGAAGCCTTCCTATGCACGAGAGATCCCATAAGTCACAAGGGAGGGAGCGTGAGGACAAAAGCCACCCCAAGAGGGCCTGGTGCACAAAAGCGTAGCTTCTCATCAGTTCATTCCTCACACCACCTTCCCCACCCCTAGCAACACGGTCCATCAGTTTTCTTCCTTTTGATACTATTTCTGGGACACTGACTAAGCGTAACTCATGATGTATGCAAAGCACAACTTTCTTTTTCACCTCCTGTCACCCTTGAAAAGATATTCAGTGGGAATAATCCTTTTTTGCCCCTGGATAAACAGCACGTCCCATGTTCTTTCTGCTCATTCCTATGTAATACACAGTTCTACATGCATTGGAATGGTGTTGCCAACAGACTAATATCAAAAATTAAAACTTTCAGCCCAAAATATGAATCTAAACTCCTGCTCTGATTAAACAGCCAAACCTCCCTTTTTCAGCTCAGGCTGGCTTCAGGCGTAGCCCGCAATAGGAACAAGAGGCACAGATGGAATTCTTTGGTATTTCTCCCAGTTGGACTTTTCTCCCTCCTGTCTTTCTCCTGAGTGGGGTGGGGGGCTGGGCACAGGATGAAAAGGAGCAAAGTATGGAAAGTGGGTGGGAAATACCTCATGAGAACTGGTATCATTTTAAGCCAGCTTCCAACTCTCAGGGTCTGGCAGAAGTTAGGGCTGACTTGCTATTGTGGGGACACTTTTGTAGGCTCTTCATAGAGGTCCATCATAGGGATTTGTCACCTAAAGCTCCCTTGACTCAGGCAGGTGCTTCTCCATGCTGGGTGGTCACTTGCAACTCCTTTCTTGACCCTGAAGTATTGGGCCTTTTCTCCCACCATGTTGCAGCTCCCCTATGGGCAACTCTCTTTGGATCCAAATGACCTTGCTCTAGGAGGACAATTCCCCTGGTGGCTTTAGTCAAGCCAGCTCTCCCCTCTCCCACTCATAGTTCTTAGAATAACTGTAGAATTTCTGGAGAACGCATTATCCTGAGAAAAGGAGGAATTGGCCAGAACCGCCAGAGCTACATTATTGTTTCTTCTAGAACAAGATATTCTTTAACACTTGAGAGCTCAGTGACCAAGTGATACCTAAGGTGTAAAATCCAGGATCAAGTACTTTTGAGGTCCCTCAGCTATAGTACAATGTGGGACATGCTCAGACGAGATTCTATCCACCCAAGGCAGCTTTCCTGAGTCCTGGGAAACTGGCTCATCACAAATCATAGGTTATGTGTGTTTGCTGCCTATCAATGAAGAATAAATTGGCTTTGCCTGACTTGTTTGCAAGTGTTCTTTCTCATTGGTCTAGAGAAAGTGGCAGAGAACTTTAGCACCTGCCAGCAGAGTCCACATCTAAACCATGGGAAACAATTATGCATCTCTTGTCTCTTCCAGTAAACCCTGGTATAAGCAGGTGCATCCTGTAACCACAGACCCAAGCCAAGACGGCAAGCACCATATTGCTTCTCTGTACTCCCCACAGGGCTTCAGCCCCTTGGTTTTTGTCTTCCTTATTCCCACACAAACATTTCCCAACTCTGGCCCAGACTGTGAGAACCACAGGGGGACCGGCAGTGGGGGTGGGGGTGGCGGGGGGGGGGTAGGTCCCAAGGGATATGCATGATCACAGAGCCTGGACATTCCAGGCCAGCTGCCTCCTGGAGAGAGGGACAGAGCTGACCAGAGTGCTAGATTTCTTCCATTCAGACACTTTTCCTCTCCTTCCCCTCCCCCAGCCATGGCTGCCAAGAAAGACACTTGAGCCAGGGCTAACAGGAGCTGATGCTTCCCCTCTGTTGGGGCATCCACACAGAGTGAGGCTCAAACCTTTCCTCTTAAAGACCTGCAGATGGCTAAGGGTGCTCAGACTGTGAGTTCCCTGCTCACTGGTCCTCCCTAGTGCTGCTTGCCTGGCTGCTCCATCAGAGCAGACTACACCCAAAGCAAATGGACATCAAACCTGCTCAAGCATCCAATGGGCAACTTGGGACCAGCATGCTTCTCCCTGGCACTGTCATGGACTGATCTTCAGTGATCCAGGAACATGCCTGCAGGCCAGACCCTGCACCCTCAGGACTTGATCATGTTGCTCAGGGGCATGGAGGGGAGATTTGTGAACTAAACTAGGGGGCCAAGGGAGCCTGCATGGGCAGAAATAAAAAGAGAGAGCAATGTGTGTCCCAGATGCAGTGCACTCACAGAGCACTCCTCTCCCCACAGGAAGGCCACGCTGTCAGCCCAGGGAAGGATTCTAGACAGGGAAGCTCCTAGCCTGCAGTGCCACTGCTAGAGAGCTCAGCTAGTCTGAACTCCTGCCTGCCAGCAGATGCTGAAAGAGACTGCAGAGCAGGGGAGTGGGGAGAAGAGCAAAAACTGCTCCTGGCACCTAGATTGCGGACCTCAGATGTCCCCTGTCTCCACAAGAAGACTTTCTGGCTGGGTGGGGCCACCTCAGCCCCTCCTTGGTGGCTTTTCTCTGAAGCCTGGGAGTGGACTTTCGGGTCCCTGCTGAAACAGGTACCTTCCCAGCTTTTGTGGAAGCTGAGGGTAGGCTTACCCAACCCAGTCCTGCCCAGCCACATTCTCCCACCCAACTTTGCTGTGGTGGAGAATAAGAGGTCACCTGGAAGCTCCAGAGCTCCTCCCACTTTGGGGGACATTTGAGTGCTTTTCTTGAGGGGCTAGAGCTGGTCACAAGCCCCAAAAACAACACTGCAGCTGGTTCCTTCAGGCAAGCACCACCTACTGACAGGGAGGTCAATTTGCACAGCCCTTTACAGCATTTACTGACTCAGTCATACAAGGTGAGTTTGATTCTTACCACAAGTACCACCTACTGTCTCAGAGATTAAACTGGGTGTGCCAATATAATTCACACTGTTGAGAAGACCACAGGGCTGGGAAAAAAGAAGGGATCTCAAAGACCTCCATCCTCCCTCATCAAATAGAGATAGGAAATCTACCACACACATAGCTTATCACCACAACAGGCTATAAACAACTAGTCACTGAGAAAACCTAAACCACCACACTAAGGATATCTATAAATAACCAAGGCATCCACCAAGAACCTAGACTTAAATCAAAGCACCCACAAGCAAAGCAAAAGGTTCTTACCCAACATATGCTACAGACACTCCCTTAGGAGTATGGGGGAAGGGAAAAAAAGCCCCATCTAAACAAAAGAAAATCCAAAATAACAAGTGATAGCTGCCCTGGATGAGAAAGAATCATTGGGAAAATCTCCAGAAGTATAAAAAATCAGAACAAAAGGACACCTGCAAAAGTAAACACCAACTCTCTAGAAATGGATACCATCCAAAATGAAAATATTGAAATGACAGATAAAGAATTCCAAATGTGGGTTGTAAGGAAGTTCAATAAATCTAAGAGAAAATGGAAAACCAACTCAAAGAAACCAGAAAAACAATTCAGGAAGTAGATGAAAAATTCACTAAAGAGATTGACATAAGAAAAAAAAAAAATAGAACTTCTGGAAATGAAAAATTTATCTAAGGAAATACAAAACATAGTGGAAAGTTTTAAGAATAGATGGGACCATGAATCTCAAAGCTTGAAGACAACTCTTTTGAATTAACCCAATTAGTCAAAAATAAAGAATAGAAAATTAATAGGAATGAACAAAGCCTACGAGAAATATGGGACTTTTTTATAAGAGCCAAATATAAGAATCATAGACATCCATGAGGGTGAAGAAGAACATGGACAAGAGCTGAAAAACCTATTTGAGGGAATGATTGAGGAAAACTTCCCTGGTCTTGCTAGAGATTTAGACATGCAGGTACAAGAAGCTCAACAAGCACCTCAGAGATTCATTGCAAAGAGGCAATCAGCAAGACACCCACTCATCAGACTGGCCACAGTCAACATGAAGGAGAAACTCCTGTGAGCCGTGAAGTAAAAACATCAAGTAACTTGAAAAGAAAATCCATCAGGCTAACTGCAGCCTTCTCAACTGAGACCTTACAAGCCAGAAATCATTAGGGCCCCATTTTTAGTCTTCTTAAACAAAACTGCCAGCCTAGAATTCTGTATCCTGGAAAACTAAGTTTCATAAATGTAGGAGAAATAAAGACTTTTCCAGACAAACAAACACTGAGGGAATTTGGCAAGACCAGACCTGCCCCATAGAAAGTACTCAAATCACATCATACATGAATCACACAATAGACACCCACTAGAGTAAAACCCTCCAAAAGAGCTCATATAAAACAATATCTCAAGAGGTACAGCAAAGCAATAAGATACTACCCAACAAGATAAACAGAATAGCTTCCCACGTATCAATGAACATGAATGGTCTGAATGCCCCACTCAAGAGACAAAGGCTGGCTGAATGGATGAAAAATAGATCCAAAGTATCTGCGGTCTCCAGGAAAAATATCTAACCCACGAGGACTCATATACACTCAAGGTGAAGTGATGGAAAAAATATTCCATGCAAACAGAAACCAAAAGAAAGCAGGTGCAGCAATTCTTATATCAAATAAAATTGACCTTAAATCAACAATAGTAAAGAAAGACAAAGATGGTCATTATATAATGGGCAAAGTGAGCAACTGAGTAAGAAGAAATAACAACCCTAAATATTTATACATATAACACAGGCACATCCAAATTCATAAATCAAACCCTATTAGATCTAAGCAAAGAGATAAACAGCAGCATCGTAACTGCCAGAGACTTTAACACCTTACTGATAGAACTGGACAGATCATCCAAGCAGAAAATAAATAAAGACTGGACTTAAACGGGACTCTAGAACAAATGGACCTAACAGACATTTACAGAACATTTGCCCCCAAAACTACGGAATATAACTAATAAGAACAAAACAACCTAATTTTTTAAATATAGAGAGAATATTTTAATAGATCTACACCAAAGACGATATATGAATGGCCAACAAGCACATGAAAAGATATTCCACATTATTAGTCTTTAGAGAAATGCAAATTGAAAATATAATGAGACACTACTACACATCCACAGAATGGTTAAAGTTAAAAAGATTGATAATACCAAGTGTTGGTCACTATGTGGAAGAACTGATGGCAATATAAATTAATACAACCATTTTGGAAAACAGTTTTGTAGTTTCTTACTAATTTAAAAATACGCTTACCATATGACCCCACAATTCCACTTATAGGTGTTTACCCAAGAGAAATGAAAACATGTATCTATACAAAGCCTGGTACTTGAACACTCAGAGCAGCTTTATTCACAATATCCCAAAGTTAGAAACAACTCAAATGTTCAACAATAGGTGAGCATGTAAACAAACTGAGGTATATCTGTATGATAGAATAATACCCAGCAATAACAAGGAGTGAACTACTGATACATGTAATAACATGGATGAATCTTGGGTCAGGCACGGTGGCTCATTCCTGTAATCCTAGCACTTTGAGAGGCCAAGGCAGGAAAATTGCTTGAACTCAGGTGTTTGAGACCAGCCTGATCAAAAGCAAGATCCCCATCTTTACAAAAAGTACAAAAATTAGCCAGGTGAGGTGGCACATGCCTATATTCCCAGCTACTTGGGAAGCTGAGTCAAAAGTTATCACTTGAGCCTGGGAGTTTGAGGTTGTTATGAGCTATGATGATGCCACTGCACTCTACCCAGGGTGACAGATTTAGACTCTGTCTCAAAGAAAAGGAAAAAAAAATATTTAATATAAGAATACTGGCTACCTTCTTAACATGGTAGGCCAAATACAGCACTATGTCTAAAGTTAAAATACTAGAAGCACACTCTCTTTAATGTCAGGAGCAAGATAATCATCATTCTCACTCTTTAGCTATATTCAGAGCAATTAGATAAAAAAAAAGGAAGAAAGAAAAAGGAAGGAAGGAAGGGAGGGAGAGAAGGAAGGAAGCAATGACTGATTTATGAACAAAATCCTGTATTAGGGATCAGCAAACATTTTCTGTATAGGGCCAGATGGTAAATATTTGAGGCTTTGCAGACCATGAAGTCCCTGACACAAGTACAGTGACCCTGAACAACATGGATTTGTACTGTGTGGGTCCACGTGAATTTTTTTCAGTAAAAACAGCCAGGCCTCCTATGGGCCGATCATCAAATACAGATAAAAAAATATAGTACTCGCCAGGCACAGTGGCTCATGCACATAATCCCAGTGACTGTGGAGGCTAAGGAGGGAAGATCACTTCAGGTCGGGAGTTGGAGACTAGCCTAGGCAACATAGTAAGACCCCAGCTCTAGAAAAATAAAAAAAATTAGCCGGATATGGTGGTACGTGTCTATAGTACCAGCTCCTTGGGAGGCTGAGGCAGGAGGATCGCTTGAACCTGGAGTTGGAGGCTGCAGTGAACTATCATCACGCCACTGCACTACAGACAGGATGTGAAACCTATATATAACAAGGATGGAATGTTGGTATCTGCAAGTTGCAGGGCCAACTGCAGGACTTGTGTGTGCATGGATTTTAGTATCCAGTATCTGTGGGGATCTTGGACTGTACTCTTGACTTTGCTGTTGCAGTTCAAAAGCAGCCATACAGAGGATGCAAGCAAATGAGCACAGCTGCCCTCCATCCACCAAAATTTGAATTTCATATAACTTTCACATGTCACAAAATGATTCTTCTTTTGATTTTTTTCCAACTATTTGAAAATGTAAAAACCATTCTTAGCTCCTGGGCTGTACGTAAACAGATGGATCAGATTTGGTGACCACTGCCCTATGTCATTTTAACTGCAATCAAATTAGTTGATTTAATTAATGCCATTAATTAATCTGCTTAATACTGTTAATTAAACAGTGTCTATTATGGTAAATATGAACAAATGCACCTAATTGCCTGTTTTTCTGTTGTTTTGGCATAGTACAGATTTTATGGAAAGATTGTAAAGAATAATCAAATTATGAAAATGTTGACTTTAAAACATTTTTATTTCCTTCTCTCTCACTCTGCCTCTCAAAAAAAAAAAAAGGATTTGATTTCCCTAGCTGTTAATTATATTCCCACAAACAGAATAACCCTTAGGAATTTCTATTTGCCTGATATCTAATCTGCAAGCCTCCAGGAACTCTCATCAAGAACAATGGCGCACACACAGTTCCTACATTCATTCTGGTTCTTTCTTCCCTCCCCTTTCTTTCTTTTTTTTTTTTTTTTTTGGCATTGACCTCCAGCCAAACATTAAATTACCTTGGGAAGTAAAAGGTACAAGAGAAAAAAGCCCAGAGATGGTATTTGGCCTCATTTTATGAGGACACTCAACCTTAATTTAGAGAAAGAAAGAAGCGCTTTTTAGCGTGACAAGCATGAGAACTGGAAAGAAGTACAGAGTTTTCCAGATAAGCCTGTTTTGTAAGTAAGTTTGCAGGTTACTATGCTCTTGTTTCTATGCAGGCGGGGTTGTAGGTCAGGTGTGTGTGTGTGTCTATAAATCCACACCCATTTTTAACCAGAAACATCCAGAATACACTTCCAACAAGTTCCCTGGCCAGTTCAGGTAAGCAAGCAAAGTTTCCAGATTATTTAATCAGTGGTAAAGCTCTGCCATATTTAAACATCAATTTCTCTGTTTAAAAGTAAAACTTTCAGTAAAAAGTGGGGAAAGTGAAATGAAATTGTATTTTTCTTTTTTTACTGAACAGGATTTCCTTTGTTTGTTTCATAGGTTTATTCTCTATTGACAGTAATGATGTTAGAATAAATTGGCACTGACCAAAAGTGACTCTTTAAAAATTATTCTACAAGTAACCATGATTCTTCCTTGTAGTATTTTAAATTTTGTTGTATTTTAAAATATGGAGACTTTTAACATAATATCTATGTAAATTAATTGTGTTAAATTACTTTTGAAAGGTAAAATACTAGTGTCAGAAAATGCTAACTGGCCAGTGTTTATAAAACCTAGTAATTTGATTATGTGTCTCCTAAGTATACATAAACTGCTGCAGGGATATAACTATGTCATATTCATCTGTGTTCTTCCAACTTAACCTTGTAATGGGTACTAAAGGACTTTCAGCAATTTACATTCTATTTTACCAAGGAAATCATTGTTTATCCAAAAACAATGCCCAAGTTGTAGTGCTTTGTCATAGAATATATTCAATATCTATTTTATAATTTATCAAACAATGTAAAACAGAAAACCAAGATTTTAACTTTTTTAAATAGAAAGTATTTGACAATAGTCCATAAATACTTGAAATTTGAAAACTGATTTGGTTCCCACTCAACTCTAAACTTGGTAGCTTTAAAATAGCAAAAATGGTGACATTATACTTCCTCTTTTTTTGTAAAGTAGATTCCACCTGCCTGTCTCTGTCCCTATCATAGAAAACCTTTATAATGTTTCCTCCAGATTGACTTTTCTTAACTCTTCTTTACATGTAAGATCCCTGGAAGAATCTTAATGCAATTTTGGACCCTCTTCCCAAGTGAAATGAACAAAGGCACATACAATTTTATATGCAATTTCAGGATGTTGTTGAGCCTTCTGTAGCTCACCCATAGACCTTTTAGAAGCCCATGGGATACAGATTAAGACCCTGTTCTAGATGGCTGTTTCAGTTTCTCCATTGCAACCTCCAATCTGCCTAAAACCCACCCTTTCCTTGTTAAAGTGTTTTAGGTACAAGATGACATTCTGAAATGTCTTATGGTTTAATAAGTTATGGAAACCTCAGTTGAGATCCTTATCAGGAACCATGGTTATTATTTAACAAGGGTTTTTAATGCCTGAATACGAAGGAAGTAACAAATGGGTATTTTGCAGATTACAGAGGGAAATAATTTTTAAAAGGCTAACCTGGAGTTGCAACCATTTTCAATCCAAAGAAGGGACAGAAGAGATATACTTCTGGGAAGGGAAAAATACTAGAATGAGAGGAATGAAGAAATACCTGGAGAAAACTAGAATCTATAAACTTCACCACCACCAAATTGTTGTTCTCCATGACAACAGTTGCTGTTTTACATAACTAGACTATTGCAATTATATCAATCGCCAATGTTTTGCCAATGCCAAAACATTGTGTTTTACTAATCTTTCCATTTCCACAATACCTAGTACTGTTAAATCCAGCAACTTCCATGTTTGAACAGACTTACTGTACAGTCAGTCGTTCACTAGTCATTTTGGCTAAGGAATATCACTGTTTTGGTGAGAAATTCACTGTTACATAATCTAAATCAACAGGAAAAATGTTTTAAATGAATTTTAAATAAATGTGAAGGATATCCATACATTTATTTCATATTTTGAGGTGAAATTTCAAAACTACATGTGTCAACCATTTTCAAATGGGTTTTATATGCTAAGAATGCTATAATAAAACCATGTCACAAATACTAAATACTCTAAGCAATATATGTATCAAGTGGTTTAAAACTAGACCAGGCCCTACTTTGTACTTTAGTTTATATCTTAACATGTAAAGTATAAAGGACAGCAACATTAAATTTAGAATCAACATGAATTCTAGCTAACAGAGAGAATATAATCATAACAAGGCTACTCTTCTTTATAAGTATGTTTAATTTATAGCAATGTGACAATATCTGATTTTTTAAAAAGAGCAGTATTATCAACTGAAGGGCAAAAGGCTAAGTAACTTGAAAGGATAAGAAAGGTAAGTGACTATAGAGAAATCGAAGGACAAGAATCCTCTGTATTCTATTTTTCCTCGGATTTCTATTTTAAGCAATATTTGTTCAAGCCTAATCTCATCTTGGTATAGAGTTAAGACGTTGTTGTAACCCATTAGGTCCAGAAGAATCAAAAGGCAAAGAATACCTCTGTATGCTAAAAGTCCCCTTTGTATTGCACTTTAGAGGCCATTCAGAAACATGATCTTATTTGAGTTTCATCATGGCGCTGTGAGCACTACAGTGTGGTTCGGAAGCAGTGTAGTTGTGTACCCTGATTCAGCTCTCTTTCAACTGCATCGCACTATGCTCAGAATGCCCAGAACATGACTTTTCACCAACTAACCATTTACCGAGTTGATTACATTTTAAAAATATTTTTATTTCTTTTTTCTTCTTTTCCTTTAAAAATATTTTTAAAATAAAATGTGAATGTAAGTCCTAGGTGGTTATACCATGTCAAATCAAAGAACCAGAGCAATATGTCAATGCAAGTTTGGTGCAACTCTTAGCCAATGGCTTATAATGACAGCCTGAAACAACCCATTAGACGCTAAGAATTATTTTCTATCATCCAGCTTCTTCTGAGAGATTCTCTAGAAGACGTGATGCTACGTTCGACTTTGGACCTCTGCCTCTTACTCGTCACAGTTTCTCCCAACCTTGCCATTGCAATCAAAAAGGAAAAGAGACCTCCTCAGACACTCTCAAGAGGTGCTGCAATCTCACTTTATTTTCTAAACTCAGCCATTTGGTTTGTTTCTAAAATACCTAGTATGTTCACTCATAGTCCAGTTATAAAGCAAATTCAGCTGGAAGATTTTTGTTGTATATGGCTTCAAAATAGATTTTACAATAAAAGAAGGGATAAGTTGATTTTAGGAAGTGAATCAAACCCATTGCCAAACAATAACAACAATTTGCTGCGTCTTTCACAGAAATAGTGGAGAATTGGTTTGCTGTCTACAAATTTCATAACCAGAGGCCTAGAAAACAATGATTGATTTCTATGTCATATTGGTGTCCTAAAAGCAATTTAGGATTCCTCAAGATTTGCTCAAATTCCCAGTCTTCTATTTAGTAAGGCAAGAACATAATTTGGAATGATTTTATATAAGGCTGCCCAGAAAATTATATTGTATCCCAACCCCTGAGAATTTTGGCTAACCAAGTGTTTGCCACATTGACTTTGGAAGACAGATGCAGTGGTTTTAGACATCATAATCTAGAACCGTCACTGGCAGCATGTTTAGAAAACACTTCTATTTTTGTACTTATTGTTTTACTTTGGCCTAAGAAACAAATATATCTTCATCTGTAAATAAACATTTTATAAAGAAAAAAAAGTCTCAAACAACAGAAATAGGAACAGAATCACTTGTCCCCACATGGTTATTCAAAACGAGCAGTATAACCACAAAGCACTTGACCACCACTCATAATGGTAATGTGAGTGGAGCAAACAGAGACCAGTCACAGCATCATTTAAAATTTGAAAACACTGACTTGCTTTCCAAGTGCATATATTTCTTGACAGATGTATTGAGTACCAGCCAAATGCCCATCAATGTTTACCTAAGTTAATTAATTCTACTTCAGTTTAACAATCACACAAACTATATACCTGGAAAGTCAGTAAGCTTTTACAGAAAAAATAAAAGGGAGAAATATTTTCCTAAATATATTATATATCTCCCTATAGAAGCATAATAGTTATAAAACAATGAACTGCGTAGACTTAAAGTGCCAAAGACTAATCATTGCCCTTAAAGACCTCCCGGGATTGAATCGAGCAGCATCGCTGTAACTATACCACAAGGCATCAACATTCTGCATGCTCACTTTTAAATGTCTATTTAAAACTTTCAGTGAACTTTTTGAAAAATATATTTAATATGTATGGCATATTTTAAACAACTTAATGGGCCTGCTATTTTAATTATTAAGGAACTATTTTAATAGGAAAGGTTGTGGTTATAGCTGAGAACCCCATCAATGAGAATTGGTTTGTATTTGGTCAAGCCTTTACCATCTATTGCTATGTGGGAAACAACTGAGAGAATGAAGCTCAGATTGAATGAGGATCAAAGTAGGGATGAGAGGCAGGAGTTTCGGTGCAGTGTGCAGAGTAGCATATGAAGCCCCTTAGAGCAGACGGCAGCATCAAACAGTTAAGAAGAGAAGGTAGTAAGGAGAAAAGGGAAGATTAATTGAAAAAAGGTAATGTATGGTTCAAGAACGAACACACACACACACACACACACACACACACATTGATCCAAAAAAATATCCTAACTTTCTCTGAATGAAAAGAACTTCCCAGTACCCAGTCCAGTGCCTAGCATATAGTAGATACTCAAAACATGCATTTTAGATGAATGAATGAAATTTCAGAAGACAAGAAAGCACCCATTCAGAGCTAGTGGTAGAATTATGGTAATGAATAGAGGCCATGGAGAGAATTTGAACTCTGTATCAGCTTTGGATTATTATGATTATGAGACAGAGTATATAAAAATAATTATAATGTAATATGGCTATTACCCTAGGTAGCCCCTACAGGGCTATGAATGATTTTTTTTAAGAATAAGGATTATATTGTTTTACCTTTGTATTCCTACTGCTTAGTAGAGTAAGGCATATAGCGAATATTCCTCTAACATTTGGGGAGCTAAATTGAATAGGAGCAGAGATTAGGAATTTTTCCTGTTGCTAAAGCTCCAGCACTGAATGACATTTCCAACAGAAAAGAGAAAATTAAGCAGGAGCCTATTCTCACTTACTGTTTCTAGAATAACTTTTATTTAATGCAAAAATGTGGTATGAAGATACTGCATGTGTTCAAACAAAGTTGGAAAAAGAATCTTTCAGGATTATTACAGAGAGGAAGAGTTCCTGCTAAGGTGGAACATTAAACTAACAAAAGATGTCTTCCAATGTTAAGATTTTAAGTCAGGCAAAGACAATCCGACAACACTGGTGATGAGAATGTAAAATGATTTAGCCACTTTGGAAAACACTCTGGTAGTTCCTCAAAAAGTTAAATAAGTTAAATACGGAGTTACCATTTGATTCAGCAATTCCACTTTTAGGTATTTACCCAAGAGAAATGAAAACATACCACTCAAAAACTTACATGTTCATAGAAGTATTTTTCATAAAAGTGAAAATAATTCAATGTCCATCAACTGATAATAAAATGTGGCATATCCATACAATGGAATAATATTCAACCACAAACAGTAATTAAATATTAATACATGCCACAACATGAATGAACTTTGAAAACGTCATGCTAAAAATCACAAAAGACCACATAGCGTATGATTCTATTTATATGAAATGTCTACTATAAGCAAATCTATAGAGTCAGAAAGTAGATTAGGGGTTTCTTAGGACTAGGGGAGATAGAGGGACTGGGCAGGAGGTGATCTAGGGTTTCTTTTTGAGGTTACGAAAATATTCTAAAATTGATTGTGGTGATAGTTGCACAACTCTGTGATACTGAAAAACATGTACACTTTCAATGGGTGAGTTGTATTCGTATGTGAATTATATTTCAATGAAGTTTCTACCCCCAAACTAATAAGCAAAAATCACATATATATTGCTTCACAATTCTGCTTCATAATTCCTTGATATTATTTATCCATAATATCAAAGCCAAAAACTACAGTCTGACAACACTCGAAACATGCAACAAAATCTGAATCCAAACTAGCCTCCAAATACTTCTATTAATATGTTCACATTAATTTAATGTTTCTCATCCATAAACTGAGACATTCCCTGAAAATACTCTGCAGTATTTCTGGATGTTTTGTGCATTCTTCCTGATGATCTTGTACTTTAATGTCTAATACACATTTCCAACTACTCATACCACCTCTTGAAGGCTGAAGGGTTCTGTTTCTATCCATTACTTTCTGTTTTGCTCTCCCTTCACTCTTCCAGATGTTTCCAAATCACATGTGTTAGTATCGTAGCTCTCAACCATGAAATTCCCATACCAGAATTTTGTCCATGTCAGAACTCAAAGCAAAATTTGGAATTCCCTTCTTTTCACAAATATACTGACTTAGAAAATGTCAGCATCTCTTGGGACTCAAGATACAAAGGAACTTTAGAGTACAATCCAAAGTATTTCTGATAGTTTTAGAAAGTGTGCAAAGATTAACTGTTATTTTCTGAACATTCTGAGACCCAGAGCTTTTACATTGTCCAGAGATATCCTTGCAATCACCTGTAATCATTACAGCATTTATTAATCATTTACTGATTCAAGGCCAGGGGCCTTTAGGTTTGAAACATAGTCCTATAATCTCACTACTACAATCTGAAAGGACACTACCTTACCACATCTAGTTAAAATTATATATCCTCTGTACCATATATCAGCCAATAGCTTGATGGCTTAGTTAAATATCTGGAGGTAGATATCTGCTTATTAAATATCCATTTCTGAGCTCTTCCATAGTCCTGGGATCGTTCACTGACTTCTCTCTTTTACTTTAGGATGGGGAGATGATATCACCTGGGTACAAACTTACGAAGAAGGTCTTTTTCATGCTCGAAAAAGGTAAAATGCCTCTCAGTTAATTTTTCCCCTATTTTTAGTTGTACATAATATTTTTATTGTACATAATAGTTGTACAATTTTATGAGATACAGAGTGATATGTTGATATACATATACAACGTTATTGGCCACGGCTAGGTCTGCTCTGCCTACACCCAGTAAATCAATCACTGTGACAAGGATTTTGCAAAAGAAAAAAGATTTATTTGAAGGGCCATAAAGTGAGGAGAGGGTAGAACAACTCTCAAATCCACCTCCCCAAAGATAAGGCTTAGAGATATTTGCAGGTTAGGGAAGTAGGATGGTCTAAGGCATGGGGGAAGGTGACTGGCAGTGGAGAAAAATGAAGTAACGTGTTTGTATTGCAAAAGCACCATCAGGATTCGCTGCATTTCATAGGACACATGTACAGAAAATGGTAGCCTTAATAATGACCTGAGGGGGGAGTGTTGGCCCTCTGATGCCAAAAAGCCACCTCTCAGGCACTTACACAAGCCCACTTGAAGGGTCAGTGGTCTCAACCAGTTTGAGCTGGACAAAAGCTGCCTCAAATTACTGAAAAACAACTGACACAATTGTTACCTTGGTGACTTATCAATATTATCTATAAGCTAGTGAAGGTTAAATTTCAGCATTCAGCAGCACAGTATTCTGCTCCCAAGGCCTTCAGTTTAATAGGAAAAAATAAACAATAACAACAACAGAAAGCAAGCAACCAAAAGCAAGGGCAGGCTATGTTTGGCACACCTGATCAGATTTTACTTTCAATAACTTATAATGATCAAATCAGGGTAATTAGCATATTCATCACCTCAAATATTTATCATTTCTCTGTGGTAGGAACATTCAAAATCCTCTCTTCTAGCTTTTCAAAAGTATACAGTAAATTATTTTTAACAGTATTCACCCTACAGTACTATAGGACATTAGAATTTATTCTATCTAGTTGCAACCTCTCTCTCTCCTCCCTTCATCCCACCCTTTCCAGCCTCTCATGACCACAATATTACTCTTTGCTTCTATGAGCTCAACTTTTTTTTAGCAACCACATGAATGAAAACATAAGGTATTTATCTTTCTGTGTCTGACCTATTTCATTTGACATGTCCTCCAGCCTCATACATGTTGCTGTGAATAACAGGAATTCATTATTTTTTATGGCTGAATAGTATTCCGTTGTGTGCATATGTACCACATATTCTTGATCCATTTATCAACATTTTGCTTGATTCTGTATCTTGGCTATTGTGAACAGTGATGCAGTCAACATGGGGATGCAGATATCTCTTTGATATACTGATTTCTTTTCCTTATAAATACTCAGGAATCCTGGATCATCTGATAGCTCTATTTTTAATTTTTTGAGAAACCTCCATACTGTAGTCCATAAGGGCTGTACTAACTTAAATTCCCACCAACAGTGTATCAGAATTCCCTTTTCTCCACATCCTCACCAGCATTTGTTATTTTTTGTCCTTTTGATAATAGCCATTCTAACTGGGGTGAGATAATAGCTCATTATGGTTCTAATCTGCCCTTCGCTGATGATTAGTGATGTCGAGCATTTCTTCATGTACTTATTGGTCATGTGTATGTCTTCTTTTGAGAAACGTCTATTCAGATCTTTTGCCCAATTTTAAATTGCATTAGTTGTTGTTTTGCTGTTGAGTTTATGAGTTCCTTGTATATTGTGGATATTATTCCCTTGTCTAATGAATAGTTTGTAAATATTTTCTCCCATTCTACAGCTTGTTTTCTCACTCTCTTGTTTCCTTTGCTGTGCAAAAGCTTTTTAGTTTGATATAGTCCCATTAGTCTATTTTTGTTTTTGTTGCCTGTGCTTCTGAAGTCTTACCCATAAAATTTTTGCCCGACTAATGTTCCAAAGTGTCTTTCTTATGTTTTCTTTGAGTAGTTTTATAATTTGGGGTCTTACACTTAAGTCTTTAATCCATTTTCAATTGATTTTTATATGTGGTGAGAGATAGGAGCCTAGTTTTATTCTTCTACATATGTATATCCAGATTTCCCAGCATCATTTATTGAGCAATGTGTCCTTTCCCCAATATATGTTCTTGGTGCCTTTTTTGAAAATCAATTGGCTGTAAATATGTGGATTTATTTCTGGGTTCTCTGTTCTGTTCCATTAGTCTATGTGCCTGTTTTTATATCCATACCATGCATGCAGTTTTGGTTACTATGGCTTTGTAGTATATATTTGAAGTCAGGTAATATGATACCTATAGCTTTGCTCTTTTTGTTCAGTGTTGCTTCGGCTATTCAGGGTCTTTTGTGGTCCCATATAAATTTTAGGACTGTTTCTATTTCTGTGAAGAATGTCATTGATATTTTGATAGGGATTTCCTTGAATCTGTATGTTGTTTGGGTAGTATGGTCATTTTAAGAAACTTAATTCTTCCAATCCACGAGCAGGTCTTTCCTTTCCATTGTTTTCTGCCCTCTTCAACTTCTTTCATCAGTGTTTTGTAGTTTTTATTGTAGAGGTCTTTCCCCTCCTTGATCAAATTTATTCCTAGGTATTTTTATAGATATTAAGAATTGAACTGATATCTCGATTTCTATTGCAGCTAGTTTGTTATTGTTGTGTAGAAATGCTACCGATATTTGTATGTTGTTTTTTGGGCCCTGCACTCTCAATTTTAACAAATCATACAGGTATCTCATAGAAGAATAAAAAACTGGCATGTTAGCTTTTGAAGGGATGCCACAAGTATTTGCTCTGCTATTGTATTCTCCTTGGGCTAATAGTTGCTATTAGAATGCTTTTTATAAACAACAGTTCTAAATACTTTTGTATTAATTTCTTTATTACCCAATCAAGCTTTTGAATATAAGTTATATTAAAAACTGTATCATTCATTAGACATTGTACAAGCCTAAATAGAAAATTGGTTTAGAGCAGCAAGTCATAAGCCTGTCTGATCATTAGAACAATTTGGGGAACTTTTAAAAAAATCCATATCCATAGTTAATCAGTCAAGTACTTACTGAGTGTCCACGGCTATGTGCCAGACACTTCTCAAGGCTCAATGGCCAAACGTGGCACAACTTATATCCTTAAAGACCTACTAAATCTTTGAATATGGAGCTGAGAGACTTGTATTTTTAAAAGCTTCCCAAATTTATGAAATATCTAAAAAACATTCAGTTGCAGTACTCTTTAAAGAAGAAGAAAGATTTCAAATTAAATGGGAATTGAGTGAAATACTATCTCAATACTGGACAAATATTATAAAAGAAAGAAGTCTATAGAATAAAAATTTCATTTCCCAATATGAATATAACAAACAAACAACATATTAGCAAGGAGTAGCCAGCAGAACAGTTAAAGAATATATCTTGATAAAGTGAGGTTTAGCCTTGGAATGCCAGGATGAGTCAAGATTAAGAAATCTTCTAATTAAAATAATTTAATTAAATTATCCATACAAGTATCTCCTGTCTCCATAAATGTTCCCATCCATGTTAGAATTTTTTTTTAAAACAACTTGTATTTAACAATATTAACTTATTTAAATTGATCCTAATAAGGAAATAGTCACTCTAGCAAAAAAATCCAGCATTATGCTTACTGGGAAAACAAATAGAAGTATCCATTAAAATCTGGATAAGACAAGTATATCTACAGTGACAATTACTGATATTGTTCTGAAGGTACTAACCGATGCAATTATATGAGAAAAATTAAAAGTACAAAACTTGGAAAGGAGAAAGTAAAAGTATCTCACTTGCAAATGGTGACTATATGCATGAAAAACTAAAAAGAATCAACAAAAAATATTCAGAACAATGAAAATTCAGTTAAATTAGATGAGAATAAATTAACATATAAAATCAATAGCATTTATATACAGAAAAATACATCTAAAGGACCTTAAAACACCTCATTTAAAATGACAACAAATTACCCCAAAATAAACTTGACAGAAAATGTACAAAATCTATATGAACCCAAATGCACCACTAAGGGAAAAAAATTTCCAAACCAATGAGAAGACATATTGTGTTCTTGGATAGAAAGACTTACCATCATAAAAATGTAAATTCTCTCTACACTTATACAATTTTAAGACAATCACAATAAATTGCTATAAAAATTTTTAAGGATGATTCTAAAATTGAAATGAAAAAATATATATGGATAGTTAGGAACATTCTGAAAAGAAATCATTGAGGATTAGGCTTTAATCAGTATTAAACATTTTACAAAGCTATATAAAACAGTTATATTAGTAGTATATGAATCAAAAGTATAGAAGTAAAACCTTTGAATGTAAATTGATTAGAATCTCCAATTAAAAGATATAGAGTGACTCAATGGATTAAAAAATATGTTCCCCCCACCAAAAAAAAAAAAAAAAACCCACAAGGTCCAATTATGTGTTGCCTACAAGAAATTTGCTTCACCTTTAGGGACATATGTAGATGGAAATTGAAAGGAGATAGGGATAGCTATATTTCTATCAGATAAAATAGACTTTAAGCCAAAACCTGTAAAAGGAGACAGAGAAGGTCATTATATAATAACAGCACCTAAATATATTAAGCAAATATTAAGAGATCTGAAAAGAGTAATCAATTGCAATACAATAATAGTAGGAGATTTTAATACCCCACTTTCTTTTTCTCTTCTTTTCTCCTTTTTCTTTCTTTCTTCCTTTTTTTTTTTTTTGAGACAGGATCTCACTCTGCTGCCTAGAGTACAGTGGTGTGATCATAGCTCACTGCAACCTCACACTCCTGGGCTTACGTGATCCTCCTGCCTCAGCCTCCCAAGTAACTGGAACTACAGGCATGCATCACCGTGCCTGGCTAATTTTTCTATTTTTTGTAGAGATGGTATCTCACTCTTGCTCAGGCTGGTCTTGAACTGCTAACCCCCAAGTGAATCCCTTGCCTTGGGCTCCCAGAGTACTGGGATTACAGGCATGAGTCACCAACATTGGACTTGAATTACATTTTAGAACAAATGGACCTAACAGACATATACAGCATTCTATCTAACAGCAACAGCAGATATATTCTCAATGGCACAGTGAACATTCTCCAGAAGAGATCACATGTTAGGCCACAAAAAATGTCTTAACAAATTTAAGAAGACTGAAATCATATCAAGTATCATTTCTGATCACAATGAAATGAAACTAGAAATCAATAATAGGAAAAAATTTGTAAAATTTACAAATATGTGGAAATTAAATAACACACTTCTAACCAACCAATAGGTTAAAGGAGATATTAAAGATAAATTTAAAAATATCTTGAGACAAATGAAAATAAGACAAATTTATGGGATATAGCAAAAACAGTTCTAAGGGGCAAGTTGATAGCAATAAATGCCTACATCAGAAAAGCATGATCCTACTTAATATTGCACATGAGAGAGCTAGGAAAAATAAGAACAAACTAAGCCTAAAGTTAGTAGAAGGAGGGACATAATAAAAAGCAGAGGAGAAATAAATAAAATAAAGGCTAGAAAAATAATAGAAAAGATTAACAAAAATAAATTGTTTTTTAAAAAGATAAACAAAATTGACTAAACTTTAGCTAGATTAGCTAAGAAAAGAAAGAAGAGACAAATAAATAAAATCAGAAATGAAAGAGAAAACATTACAACTGATATCACAGAAATACAAAAAATAATAAGTGAATGCTATGAACAATTACATGCCAAAAATTAGATAACCTAGAAAAAATGAATAAATTCCTAGACATATACAATGCACCAAGACTGAATCACAGAGAATATAAAATTTGAACAAACCAATAATGAGTAAGGAGACTGAATCAGTAATAAAAAGTCTCTATTCAAAGAAAAGCTCAGGACCTGATAGCTTCACTGTTGAATTCTACCAAATACTTAAAGAGAACTAATATCAATCTTTCTCAATCTCCTCCAAAAATTGAAGAAGAGAAAATACTTTCAAACTAATTTTATGATGCCAGTATTATGCTGTTACCAAAGCCAGACAAAGATACAACAAGAAAAGAAAATTATAGGCCAATGTTCCTGATGAATGTAGATGTAAAAATTCTCAACAAATTGTTAGTAAATTAAATTTAACAGCACATTAAAAAGATCATTCACCATGATTAAATGGAATTTATCCTGGAGATGCAAGGATGGTTCAACATACCCAAATCAATAAATGAGACATACCACATTAACAGAATAAAAGACAAAATCCATATGATCATCTCAATACATGCAGAAAAGGCATTTGACAAAATTTAACATTCATTCATGCTAAAAATCTCAACAAATTAGGTATAGAATGAATGTACCTCAATACAATAAAGGCCATATATGATAACTGCATAGATAGCAAGATGTTCAACAGTGAGAAATTGAAAATTTTTCCTCTAAAATCAGAAAGAAGACAAGAATGGTTACTCTTACTACGTCTATTCATCATAGTACTTGAAGTCCTAGCCAGAGCAATTAAGCAAGAGAAAGAAATAAACGCATCAAAATTTGAAAGGAAGATGTTAATTTGTCTATTTTTAGACAACATGATCTTATACATAGAAAACTCCAAATATTTCAACAAAATCTGTTAGAAATAATAAATGAATCCAGCAAAGATGTAAGATACAAATCAACATGTAAAAATCAGTAGCATTTGTATACACTAACAACAAACTATCAGAAAAAGAAACCAAGAAAACAATCTCATTTACAATGATTACAAATAAAATACTTAGGAATAAATTTAACCAAGGAGGTTAAAGATCTCTATACTGAAAGCTATAAAATATTGATTAAAGAAATTGAAGAACAACAAAATAAATGGAAAGAAGTAACATGTTCATAGTTTAAAAGAATATTATCAAAATGTCCAATCTACAGATTTAATGCAATCACTACCAAAATTTCAATGTCATTCTTCACAGAAATAAAAGAAAAAAATTAAACTCATATGGAACCACAAATGACCCTAAATAGTCAAAGCCATGTTTAGTAAAAGGAACAAAGCCAGAAGCATCACTACTTAATTTCAAAATCTACTACAAAGCTACAGTAATCAAAATGGCATGGTACCAGAATAAAAACTAACACATAGACCAATGGAACAGAAGAAAGCCAAGCAATAAATGCATGCATTTACACTCAGTTGATTTTCAGCAAAGATTTTAATAATGTGAAACAAGAAAAGGACATTCTCTTTAATAAATGGTGCTGGGAAAACTGGATAGGCAGAAGAACAAAATTAGACACTTATATCACATTATATGCAAGACTGAACTCAAAATGGATTAAAGATTTAACTCTAAAATCTGAAATTATAAAACTACTAGAAGAAAATACAGGGAAAATATCCATGACTTTGGTCTTGGCAATGATTTTTTTGGATATAATGTCACAGCACAGGCAACAGGTGTTTGTTTTTCCATTCTTGAGATATATCACTTAGGATAATGGTCTCCAGTTTCATCCAAATTGCAGCAAAAGGTATTAATTCATCCTTTTGATGGCTGAATAGTACTCCATAGTACACATATACCACACTTTGTTAATCCACTCATGAATTGATGGACACTTGGGGTGATTTCACACCTTTGCAGTTATAAATTGTGCTGCAATAAACATTCAAGTACAGATGTCTTCTTGATTAAATGGCTTCTTTTCCTTTGAGTAGATACCCAGTAGTAGGATTGCTGGATCAAGTGCTGGGTCTACTTTTAGTCCTTTGAGGAATTTCCATACTTTTTTCAATAGAGGTTGTACCAGTTTGCAGTTCCACCAACATTGTATAAGTGTTCCTTTCTGTATCCACGCCAGCATCTATTGTTTTTGAACTTTTTAATAAAAGCCATTCTAACTGGGATAAGGTGGTTTTAATTTGCCTTTCTCTGAAGATTAGTGACTTTGAGCATTTTTAAAATATGTTTACTGAACATTTGTCACTCTTCTTTTGAAAAGCTTCTGTTCATATCATTTGCCTACTTTTTGATGGTGTTGTTCATTTTTTTACTTGCTGATTTACTTGAGTTCTTTGTAGATTTTGGATATTAGCACTTTATTGGATGTATACCTTATGGATATATTCTGTTATTCTGTAGCTTGTCTATATGCTCTGTTGATTATTTTCATAGCTGTACAGAAGTTTTTTAATCAAATCCCATTTATTTTTGTTGTTGCTATAATTGCTATTGAGGTCTTAGTCATAAATTCTTTGCTTATGCTGATATCTAGAAGAGTCTTTTTTATATTTTCTTCTAAAATTCTGATGGTTTCATGCCTTACATTTAAGTCTTTTATCCACCTTGAATTAACTTCTATGAGTGGTGAGAGATATGGATCCTGTTTCATTCTGCTACATGTGGCTATCCAATTTTCCCAACACCTTTTATGAATAGGCCTTCTTATCCTAGGTGTATATTGTTGTCTGCTTTGTCAAAGATCAGTTGGCTGTTTGTGGATGATTTTATATTTGGGTTCTCTGTTCTGTTCCATTGGTTTATGTCTCTATTGTTCTGCCAATACCATGCTGCTTTGGTTACTACAGCCTTATAGTATAGTTCAAAGGCTAGTAATATCATGCCCCCAGATTTGTTCTTTTTCTTGAGATTGCTTTGGCTATTGGGGCTCGTTTGTGGTTCTATAGCAGTGTTATTCAATATACAGCCCTAGAACTGACAGCATCAGTGTCACCAGGTAGCTTAGTAGAAAAACAAATTCAAAAGCTCCATCCCAGGGCCACTCAATAAGAATCTCTGGGGATGGGGTCCAGAAATTTGTAGCATAACACGCTTATCAGTGATTCTTTTGTATACCACAGTGCAGTTAGATAAATAAAATTCAATTCTGTCTCCAGAGATGAAGGGATATTGTGAACAAAATATTCATTTCCAATGAATACTTGGTATAAGATTTCCAAATAGTCAAAGATTTTTTAGTTTTTTAAAAAGTTTTTACAGAAAAGCTATTAATATTTGACTGTTTTCACACACTTTCATTCTTGTGCCAATCTACAATGTACGAACAACCTAAGTGAGAGTTTTCTGTCTACACGTTTCAGGGTCATTTAGACTTTAAGTCTAATTCCAATGTATGTTTTGACTCAAAGTTATTCACTTAATTCCATACTTTCTTTGTTTAGTAACAAGCCATTGATGGTTATTCATCACTTGGAGAATTGTCAATACTGCCAAGGTAATTTTAGCTCCTGAGATTTTATTATATTTCCAATATGAAGTAGAAAAAGTGACCTATTAATAATAGTGAGAATAGTAAAAAAAAATCCCATTTAAAAAAAGGACAACTGCCAGAGTACCAGATGATCTTACTAAAGTGCTTATAGACTACAAGGATTGTTAATGATCTTTTAAATATATTTTTATTACGTGTTCTTTCGAATTTGACATCCATGTTCTTCCCACAAAAAGGAAGATGAGTGGGAAAACGTGCTTAAAGAAGAAGTTGTTTTAACCAATGAGTTACATGAAATTACAAAACCAGTGTCTTCACTGATATGATTATCCCTTGATGTCTCCATGGACAGACTATACCTTATTGCTTCCCAATGAGGAACAAAGTAGCAATAGGCCAATGAACTATTTACACCAAAGTTATAGATGCAAACAAACGAAAGACAGTAGCTTTATTTTGCTATGCTATATTGAAGATATCTTGATCCTTAAAACTAACTGGCATTTTGTTTTTCCCCCACAGCACTAAAAAAAGTATTTGCCCAAAATGAAGAAATACAAGAAATGGCTCAGAATGATTTCATCATGCTGAATCTCATGGTACATGAATTCTACAATGGTTTCTTAATATCATAAATTAATGAAATATTTGAATCTTTTTCCTATTTTTGAAACATAAGGGCTAAGTGTTGGTTGATATGTTAATATGGAAAGTTATTTAGAATTGTAAAAGGCCAAAATATAAAATATACTAAAAGTCTAGTTCGCATAAAATATTTTTGAAATTAACTATCAAAAATAATCCGTCTAAGTAACGTTCATTTTTTTCCCCTTCTCCTGCTAGCATGAAACTACTGATAAGAATTTATCACCTGATGGGCAATATGTGCCTAGAATCATGTTTGTGGGTATGTGTGTAATCTCATTTCATCAGATTTTAAAAATTAGTAGAAATCTTAGCATTCTTGCTTTTAAGTGCCAGTTCAAGTACTGTTCTTTTTAATGGGAAGTCATTTCTAACCCAATCAATTATAGTTCTTATTATTTCTACAATCAAGATTCATTATATCTATAATTTATAAATTTTAAATGTTTTCAAAAGCAGCTTATGCTATTAAATCGATATCCTAATGTATTAATACTTTCAGTATGGTGCCTCAAACTGGACTGACAGCTAAGACACACTAAAAGGAGAATTCAGGTTAATTCATCATGAACTCACATATATGAAAAGTAATTTTGCTCACCAACTTGCTTAACATTGGTTTTAGAGTAAGAGGCAAAAATGATATGAGAACATGTTAAATAATACTTCAGTGAGTTGTTTTTCTTTTTCTTGGCAGATCCTTCTTTAACAGTCAGAGCTGATATAACTGGAAGATACTCTAATAGATTGTATACATATGAGCCTCAGGATTTACCAGTATGTAAGTATTGATAAATTATCGTGAACAGTGATCATAACTGATCCCTGACTGTTAAAAGAGCCAATCATTCCCTCCATCAGTGTTTCTTCAAAAATAGTGCCATCTACAAATTATAATCACTGGGGCTGGTCATAGTGCTTAAAAATGCAAACTCTCAGCTCCCACCAAAATTGGAATTTCTGGGGCACCTCAGCATCTCCATTTTAACAGGGATGCCTAAAGGTTCTTATGATTACTAAATTTCGAGACCACTTAAAAGAATATAGTACACATTAAAATGAGATAAACTTAAGAGAGATAGTCCATTCTCCTGGTGTCAAAGATTACATGTGATTTCCTCAAACGATAGTAATGAAATCTTTTCATTTATTTTTTGCAACATTTACTATCAACTATATTTAATAAGGCAACTGTGCCTATTAGATCCAGCAATACTGATATAAAATGATCAGTTAAAAAAATAGGTACTAAAAAAAAAAAATAGGTACTCCTTCAAAATCCCTCTGATAAAATTGTTTTAACATAAAGAAAATTGATCAACCAGATCTCAAGAGTTTAAGCCCTAAATTTGCATGTATATCTTTAGCACAATGTTCTTTAATGTCACAGATGAATTCCCATGTTTTCAAAGCTATTAATTTAAATGGGCCAATTTCAGATTCTAGAGTTATTCTAGATTATAACATTTGATACTTTCATTCGCTAATAGCATAATATATTTACTCTTATTTCAGTGATCGAAAACATGAAGAAAGCACTAAGACTTATTCAATCAGAGTTATAAGGGATGACAGAAAAATGGCCTTTTCTTCTAAGAGATCAAATGTCATGAAGTAAACCTCTGGCTCATTGACATATACTAAATGTGCAAGTATATGTATTTTGTAACAATAATTACTATTTAGATTTTTAAATGTGTTTGTAATATTCTTATGAAGATAAAATGATATTTCAATAAACTTTGCCAAAACCTGAGAATGACCATATAGTTTGATTTCTGCATCAGTAGCAAAGAAAGCTTGTCATGAGCCAAGAGTTATGGTGGTAGGGACAGGAGGACCTAAATAAGAGGTGTCTACACTGGTTGTTTCTATTTCCTTGCCTCTCACTCATCCACCGACTAATCTCATTTTAATTCTGCCCCCTTCTGCTAATATAAGTCATAAATGATCTTCATGTTACCAAACCAAGTGACTCATCTCAATCCACTTCCCGTTTGAAATTTTAGCAGCATATTTCAGCATTAACCACTCACTTATTTTCCTCTTTTAAATTAAGATAGACATTTAAGACATAATTACAATAAAGTAAAAATATATTTTATAAATTCAAGTACATGTTTTCCTTAATTATTGGGTAGACATTTTAAGGCTTTTAATAATTTTAGGAAAAGTATACTCACCTTAGGAAGATTGAAGAATTTCTCCAGTTAACTAGCAGGAAAAGATTATATCTATTCTGAAATTCTCAAATATTTAACCACCTACTCAGTTCTTCACAAGAAGCTTTCAGACAGTCAATACTATGTCTTTTATTTCTTTAAATAACAACAAAAAATTCCTGCTAATAGAAATCCCATAATCAGCTGAGAGTGATTATCAGAAGGTAGAAAATGTTTTAGATGGGCAGAAATTTTCCTAACCTATGGGATTTGATTTAACAAAATTGGAATTGTTTTGAAATATAAACGAGCACTTTTATATGAGATAGATATACAATGTCGATGATATAAACATCTGATTAATTTCCACATTTTATTTCTCTGGAGTTCACAGTCTAGTGGTAAGATATATCACTGGTGGGGGGATAACACATTAAACAATGTCATAGGATGGTGTTGGATCAGTGGAGAGACGGCCCAGCCTTCTAGCAGGACTGTCAGGCTTCACACAAGATGCAGCACCCATGAATCCTGAGTGATATGAGAATGTATTTTATCATTATGGAAGTCAATATGATGAAATAGAAAAGAGGCATAATATTATAGAGGCTAAAGAAATTCTTGTTCATTGGTTAACCCTAAACTATATAAGTATGCAGAGTTTTCCTGGTAGGGTCTTTCATAATTTTAGATTACAGTTAATAAGAGTGTGCCAAGCTTCAGGCAAACTTACTTTTTTAACACACTGATTTACATACACACATAAAGATTCATTGAGATTTACTTAAAAGTTTACAAGTAGCACTTATTAAAATGTAATTATATATCTAATCTCTCTCTCCCTCCCTCCCTCCCTCTCCCTCTCCCTCTCCCTCCCTCCCTCTCTCTCTCTCTCTCTCTCTCTCTCTCTCTCTGACATACACACACACACAAAATAAGTTATGTTTGTGATGGGGACAGGATTGTGGAGAGCACCCACAATAGGAGGCCATGAAACACTTGGCTCTCCTGGTGTTTGCAGTGATTCAGTTTACGAACATCTTTTCAGGAATGAATCCACTAGAATGCAACTGGATTTTTACTGAGTATTGGGTAATGCAATTTTTTGAAGTATATTACAGTTATTTTCTAGAATAAGATACTGTTATAGGTTGAATTATGTCTTCTGCAAAATTCATAGGTTGAAGTCCTAACCCTCAGTACCTCAGAATATGACCTTATTTGGAAATAAGGTCATTGAAGATGTGAATAGTTAAGAGGAGGTAATCCAGGAGTAGGGTAGGCCCCTGATCTAATATGACTGGTGTCATTATAAAAAGGGGGAATTTGGACACAGAGACAAGCACGCAGAGAGAACACCATGTGCACATAAAGACAGAGATTGAGGCCATGCAACACAAGCCAAGGAATGCTAAAGGTGGCCAGCAAACATGCCAGGTAGTAGGCATGGGATAGATTCTCCCTCGCAGCCCTAAGAAGGAACCAACACTGCCAACATCTTGATCTCAGACCTCTAGACTCCAGAACTGTGAGACAATAAATTTCTGTTATTTAAGCCACCCAGTGGTGGTACTCTGTTATGACAGCCCTAGCAAACCAACACAGATGCTTTCCTCTCCCATCTCCAATTTGAATAATTCCCAACATGGGCAATAAAACACCAAAACTCCCCATCACACACTTAAAAAGAAACCCTACTAGAATGGAAGAATCATTTCTCACAGTAAGTTTGTCAAGTTCTAATTTTATCCTCCAAAGACATTTCTGCACAATTACACGTTATTTAGGTCATTAAGTATGAAATGTACCATTTTGAATGAAAAGTTGTAGATATCTCAAACAAGAAAACAGTATAATTAATCAAAGCATGCGCCTAAACTATCAACACATTTTTGCCGTCTTAACAGTAGCTTGTTTATGCCAACAGTGAAGCAGCCTGGAGAGTGAGTGGCCATGAAATCACCAAAGGCATTTTCCACACTTGTTGAGAATTGAATGTTTTTCCTTGCAAAAAGTGGTTCAAACCTTGGAAGAAGCAGTAGTCAGTTTGTGCAAGGTCTGGTGAACATGGTGGATGACAGAGAGTTTCCAAGTCCAGCTTCTGTAATCTGATGCAGTAGACATCCGCTGTAATGGATTGACCAGGTTTCATGAAGTTGTAGTGGATAATACCAGCACTGGACCACCAAACAGATAACATTAGCTTTTTTTGATGAATATTCAATTTTGGACTGTGTTTTGGCACTTCATCTTTATCCAACCATTGTGCCAAACACTTGCAATTGTCAAAAAGAATACATTTTAAATCACACATAACAATACAGTGTAGAAATTGTTCATCTTTATGTCATGACAGCAAAGAAAAGCAAGCTTTGAGACAATTATTCTTCCGACGCTAGTTTAATTCATGCAGTACCCATCTATCCAGATTCTTTATCTCGCCAATTTGTTTCAAATGGTCTAATATTGTTGGAATAGTGATGTCAAACCTTGCTGTTAATTCCCACATAGGTTGAAATGGATTTGCTTCCACTATAGCTTTCAGCTCATCATTATCCACCTTGGTCTCAGGTCATCCACATGGCTCATTTTCAAGATTAAAATCACCAGCATGGAACTTTTCAAACCATCGACATACTGTGCTTTCATTAACCATACCCTTCCCAAACACTTCATTGATATTTTGAGCTGTCTGTGCTGCATTGTTTCCATGATGGAACTCATATTCGAAAATAACACAAGGCCCAGCCTGGTGGCCCATGCCTATAATCCTAGCACTCTGGGAGGCCAAGGTGGGAGGACTGCTTGAACTTGGGAGTTTGAGACCAGCCTGAGCAAGAGTGAGATCCCATCTCTATTAAAAAAAAAAAAAAAAAAAGAACTCTGAAAAGGACACAAATTTTTTAATTATTCATGGTTCCACAAAAATTGCTCCAAAAAAATTTGAAAGATAATCACAGGCCAAAACATGCATTTGCAAGACTGAGCATGTACCTTCACAATAAAAATAAAACAATGGCAGGGCGCGGTGGCCCACACCTGTGATCCTAGCACTCTGGGAGGCCGAGGCGGGAGGATCGCTCAAGGTCAGGAGTTCGAAACCAGCCTGAGCAAGAGCGAGACCCCATCTCTATTAAAAATAGAAAGAAACTAATTGGCCAACTAAAAATATATAGAAAAAATTAGTCGGGCATAGTGGCACATGCCTGTAGTCCCAGCTACTCAGGAGGCTGAGGCAGGAGGATTGCATGAGCCCAGGAGTTTGAGGTTGCTGTGAGCTAGGCTGATGCCACGGCACTCTACAGCCCGGGCAACAGAGTGAGACTCTGTCTCAAAAAAATAAAAATAAAAAAAATAAAACAAGAAGTGTCAATGTGACATCAACTGTCAAAGTTAGTACTTAAGGAAATTGGGTATTTCATACTTAATAACCTAAATAATATGGTAGTTAAGTGTAGGGACTCAGGAGCCAAACTTGTTAGGTTTGAGTCCTGGCTTCATTCAGTGGCTGTGTGACCTTTTTACTAAGTTATGGAACATCTTCGGTCCACATTCAACTCTTAAGTGTATTGGGAATAAAGTATTTCACATTGACAGTGAGGTATTAATGAAACAATCCATGTAAAGATGATGGCACAGTGACAAGAGCATAGAAAGTCTGCCATATATGTTTGCTTTAATAACTAAAAATACCAAATATAATAATCGGTTTTCTCTGGGAATGACTTTCGCTTTTGAATTAAAACCACAGCATTGAATTTACATATTTCATAAACTTGATTAATTTAACCAATGATATAAAACTCTTTTGAGTACTTAAATAACATGTAATTGGGAATATTCTGCTTTGGATTCATACGTTGTAAAAAAAAAAAGTGAGAGTCAATCAAAACTGATGCTGGGCAACAACTGAAAATATGTAGAGCATGCCCTTATTAAAGAACAGCAGTTAACATTGATTTCAATTATGTTTCATAGAAAAATGTTAGGCAATCCCTCCTTCCTCAGCCTTGAGCTTCCATTCTGCCCCGAACAAAACAAAGGGCAAGGTTCTAGCAGCCTTTGGTGACTCAGCGTAACTGTCGTGCTCACTCTGAGAATCTCGGGGGCCAGGAGAGAACAGACAGAGAGTATTATTTCAATATCCCGTACACACACAGACACCCTCATTAAAAAAATCATTGATCTAAATGACCAAGTGTTCTTACTTCATAACGCTATGCCCCGTTACCCACAGGAAAACTTTAAAGAAGACACATGGCCTTTATCAGTCTTCTCAACTTTCTTCCGGAGTCATACATTCCTCTCTTAACATTACGCACTACCCAGAGCACCGCCTACCAGACCTGCTCCAGGTAAACTCCTACTTCAGGGGACCTTTGCTCTACTCAATCTCCTTTGCTTTTTCTAATCTCTTTCAAAAACTTGTCAGCCCTTTGTCCAGATCCCCTTCAGAAAGTTTATGTTTAAAATAGTTCAGTAGATGAATCTTCTGTAGGGTATTTGTGATTGATGATATTTCCCTTGTATTTCCATGTGTAACAGTGGAAAGCTGGAGAAATAAAAGCTTAGGAAGTTCCAGGTGCCAACAGTAAATGATGAAATGGAGTGAGTGGGACTTTCAACTGTCCCTTTAAAACAACCTATGTTGTCTATCTAAAACCTGAATCTGGTGCATATTGAAGTCATACTCTTCCGATTTTATCAGTCCTATGGGACACTTAAGAATCTTATTAACACTCCTCATATAACTTTTTGGTATCCTAAGAAAATTATAGAGTAAAGCAACATGCCCCAAATGAGCAGGTTTAGCCTGATTTACTTTCATATCTGAATTTGGCAAATAGCATATATAAATTTTATAAATCATCTCAAGTGTCTTAGACAATCATATTTCATGGTTCAGGCATGTTGATAACCAGTCTGGAAACTTGGTAAAAATTCCTTGGTGATTTGTTTCAAAACTTTCAAATTCTAAAATACAATAGTCAACTTTCTGTCTTCATGTGGTATGAGGGGTTTTCCAAAGAACAATGATGTCAGAGGCAAGCCCTTCACAGAGGGACACTTTATGTGATGTGATTAACCTGAAGTTGATGTCCACTGGAAGACTTCTTTCAACAGCAATAGTAGCTACAAGGAAGAACTCTCCATGACAAATTCATTTTCCAGATTCTATAAGCTTACTGTTAAGCAGCAAGAGCAAACATTTCAGGGAAAACTCTAAGGGTAAGCACCATCCAAATGTCATTGTCAGTTTACAATGGGGACTTAAACAGTCTTTTAAAAGATAAGCCACTATGAGTGGTGTCCTTTTTTTTCTACCATCCTGCTAGGTGCAGGGCAAGAAAGATCTCTTTCTTGTTCAGTGAACGCGAGCAGTCTTACCTGTTGACATATTGCAGAGTGCAAATGGTATATTCGTTTATTTCATTATTTTCCCTAGAACATCAGAGAGGAGGACCGACAAATGCTCCCATGTACCCAAAGCTGAATGCATTAGCCTCTTTCTGACACCATTACTGTAAGATTTCTCTAAGAGAACCTGAAAGCAATCTTTATGGGTTGCAACAAATGTACACACCCTTTTGGAATTTTATCAGGTAATCTTAGCATGGGGCAGCTCAAACAAACCAGAGCCCCACAGCGTCAGTTGCCTTCACATGGCTGGAGGAACAGGATACCAGCCCGTATCCGTCTCCTTACAGGTGGGTGTTGGCTCATTTTAAGCAGATGGTGGGTTTATGATTCTAATGTGCTTTGTATTTCCCAATAGACAAATATTTGCACTGGAACCAGAATAAATACAAAAAAAATTTCCTCAGCTTAGCTTCCAAAGAATATCGGAAGTTTTAGGACACCTCAGCATTTAAACTATTGTAGGTTATTTCCTACAACAGTTTGGCTCATTTGTCAATGAGCCACGTGTCCTCTTTCCTTTTTCTTCTAACATAAAAGTCTTTCCTAGCAAAGAAAATGTTTGGAAGAAGGCATAAACACAGTGAGATGCATTTTGGAATTACTATGTTTCTCTCATTCAAAGAATTCTTTAAAATGTACATTATAAGCTTATTTTAACGCTAATAAAAGAATTCAAGTTAAATTCACAGCTTAAGCCAGAAAATATAACCTATCTACTTTCCTTTCTCTAGTAATTATGTTGTTTCTTTCCACAGTGTGACAGTGGTCGTCTTTTACCTAGATATGAATGCACTTATGAAGAAATTTGAGTAAATGTTCAACAGGTTTAACAGAATATTAATTTTGCATTACACCTTTAGAGCAATGGTATCTCCTCAGTCTCTTCTGCACAAGCTTTTTGGTTTTGTTTTTCATATACTTGTTGAAGAGCTGAGTATTAGTATTTGATAGGGCTTCCCTACCAAACTTGAAAGAGCTGCCCCACTGCAGAGGATGAGAGGATTTCAATGGGGAGGATGATATTATGGAAAATGCATTAAACTTCTGTAAAGCAGAAACAAAAGAAAAACAAGATTCAGCCACTGGAATAAAAATCCATTTCAAAAATTTAGTAAATGTTTTAAGTCCTCTAAAATTTGACATTTTGACTGTTTGAAGTAATCAGTGGAAAAATTTATTTTAAATGAATTTTTCCCCAAAAGGGAAGTAGTTTCAACCCTATACTCTCTCATCCTATGTGACTGGAGATTAGATTTAGGAAGGAAGATAATTTGACTCATCAGAGTTTCTCTACAAGGAAAAAGTAATCAGAGTGAGAGAAGAATATAATTTCCAAGGGGATTTGTACATTTCTAGATGGTCTAGGAGGAAGGTCCAAAGAAAAGCAATATTTGGGTCTTTTAGTCCTCCAAGAATGGCTTCAGATGGCTGAAGGACCAAAAATCTCAGCAACCACTGGGAGAAGGCAGTGTGATAAAATGGGGAGGGGGAAGGTAGAACAACAGAGAAAGTCAAAGATCTGGGAGAAATCGGGGGAAATACAAGGGAGAAACAGACACATACACACAAACACATTCATTCTCTCCCCACTCCTCTCCTCCTACAAGTTGGAGAGAATTAGAGGAGAAAAGAAGAACTTATAAGAAGAGAGGCTATATATTATGACATGGATCTCCATTAATGTTCTTTGAAAAATGCAAGTAAAAATGGGAATATTTTAAAATTCTTTTTGTTGGATGGAGCCATATAGGGCCTGAGAGTTATCTGAGTCAGAATCATTGCTTTGGTCAAGTATTCTTCTTAATTATAATTCAACGTTCATGAAATATTATCTTCAAAGCACAGATATTAGAATGTATGTCTTAAATAAATGTAAAACATAATTAAGTTTTTGTTTAATTATTTGTGTATCTCTCTCTCCCCATTCAAACTCTCAGCAGGACTCCACAGAGTTAATGCTTCTCGTGAAACGTTTCCTCTTTTTGTTACTGCAACTCTCCATGCTCCATTTCCTACCTGCATTTCTGGCCAGTCCTCTCTAACATCCTCCCAAGCTCTTCTAATCAACCTCCAAACTTTGAAAGTAGTAGGGCTCTACCTAGGTCCTCCTTTATTCTTTACCTACAATCTCTCCATGGGTTACCTCCTCTAATTCCACTTACTAAAAATTCACGTAGGCCGGGCGGTACGGTGGCTCACGCCTGTAATCCTAGCACTCTGGGAGGCCGAGGGGGGCGGATCACTCAAGGTCAGGAGTTTGAAACCAGCCTGAGCAAGAGCGAGACCCCGTCTCTACTATAAATAGAAAGAAATTCATTGGCCAACTGAAAATATATAGAAAAAATTAGCGGGGCATGGTGATGCGTGCCTGTAGTCCCAGCCACTTGGGAGGCTGAGGCAGTAGGATTGCTTGAGCCCAGGAGTCTGAGGTTGCTATGAGCTAGGCTGATGCCACGGCACTCACTCTAGCCCAGGCAACAGAGTGAGACTCTGTCTCGAAAAAAAAAAAAATCCACATACATGCTGATGACTCGCAAACTTTATCTCCAGCCCTGGTTTCTCTACCAAGTGACAAACTCATACATAAAACTGTATACTTGACATGTCCTCATCAAAGAAAAAGTTATTTCACACTTTAACATATTGAAAACTGAAACTCTTGCTTTCCACTCATCCCCTGACCCAGCTGTTCCCTCATGGGGTAAATGGCACCATCTTACTTTTTCAAGCCAAAACCTTCTCATGGTTTTGAGGTCATTCATGATTATTCCTAATCCTTGTAACCCTTTAACAAGTCCTGATGATTCTAATACCAAAATAAATTTCTTTCTGTATGTATTTTTCTCTAACTCCAAAGTCACCACCCTAGGCATAGTCACTATATTCTCTTACATGCATTACTAAAATTACATCTGGTTTTTCCTTTTGTGAGTCAATAAATACCTTTATTACTAAACTATAATAACATTTTTAAAAAATGGAACAAAGACAATGCCACTCCCTGGCATAAAACCACTTAATGACTTTTTCAATGGACTGTGACTATACATGCTGAAATAAGAAAACCCAAATCAAATTGGCTTAAGCAATGAAGGTGATTTACTGACTTATAATAAAAAATCCTGAAATATGCTCAAAATTGTCATCAAAGTACCATTTTCTGCTTTCTCTTGCCATACACTGCATTGAATTTTTCCTACTGATAGCTTGTAAGATGTCTACAGGACACCATCAGGATAATAGGCTTTCTTGCTTTCATGTCTGAAAGGAGGGAGCAAGGGTGCTGTGTCTTCCCTAATTGGCTCTCATGGGTCACAGCTCCCCGCTGAAACAATGACTTTACCGTGGGATTGAAATATGTTGACAGGCCTAACCCAGCCAGGACCCAATTACAGAGCTGGAAAGAAGTCAGCTTCCCCTTGAAGTACATGACCAATGCATGAAGGAGGGTAAGACTCAGAAAAGTG
The DNA here is from genome assembly GCA_963574885.1 of Lepilemur ruficaudatus. Taxonomy (NCBI): domain Eukaryota; kingdom Metazoa; phylum Chordata; class Mammalia; order Primates; family Lepilemuridae; genus Lepilemur; species Lepilemur ruficaudatus. The sequence continues at coordinate 55,504 of CAUYRT010093533.1, forward strand.
GGAAAACCAAAAAGGGGAATGTGGAAGTTAAGGAGGCAACTGGCCATATCAGTGATTCATAGCCTGTGGGGTGCTAATGATCCATTCTGCTCCCTTGGTCTTCTCGCCAACAGTCTTGTATCAATCTCCCTCTTGCTCACCATGTCCAGCGACACTGGCTTGCTTATATTGTTCTATCCAGCCAAGAAGCTCTTTCCAACCTCATATGATTTGCACTTGCTTCCCCTGCCTGAAACACTCTTCTCCAGCAGCTCTTCATATGTCTGGTCCCTTTTGTTCTGATCTTAACTCTGAACACTGCCTCTTCTGCTGTGGCCTATTTCATAAACCATGACAGTTGCATACAACCAACCATCTAACCATATGGCCTTAGAAATCACTACATTTCCAGTGGGATTTCATCACATACAATATAACTACTTAGAAGTTCATTCCACTTTTAATTACCACAATTCATGTATTATAAACTGAAATAGATCTTTATTTAATCTAAAAATAGTTACTTGCTATTTTTCCCTGTGACACAAAAGGAAATTCTCAGAGGAGTATAGAAGGAATCAATCCCTTGAAACATTGCTTCCTCAGCAGACAAGAAATTCTGTTATAAGAGCAACAGCCCCACTAAAAGAAGGAATATAAACTAACAGATTTGGAACTATCAAGTCAAGGATCATTGCTGCAATGGATTCAGTAGATACAGTTGTTTTACCACCTAGTCAGTTCAGTGCCTTCCTTTCGGAAGCACTGTCTAAAAGAATTCCAGCTGTTACTATCATGTGATCATTCCCTCCATGAATATCAAGAACTAAGACTGGCCTGTTGTGGGATATGGAATCACTAAGTTAAGGCTTTAGGAGCATGACTAAACTTCAAAAATTAAATACTGTGAATGAAAATAAGAATCAGCAATGTTTAGCACATTCTCCACTATCAATTTAAAAAACTACAAATTGATATAAAAGCTTACAAATGTGCTGTGATATTTTGGAAAAAGCTAAATTTATGATAATCAATTTAGAGAAAATAAATTTCACAAAAGAAATGTCAGTATAAAATGGGGTAACAGATCTCTGATGCAGAAGCTGCCTTTATGTGCAAACAAGAGGACTAATTGATAGCACCAGCAGCTTCCCCAGTATATTTCACTGCGTTCTAGCTGTGTCCTATGAAACCTCATTCCAGCAGAGACTAGTTAAATAACAATTACCAAGTCTCAATATGGAAGATACTTACCTGAGTGAAATGGAATTTTGTATGTGTATTTGCAAGGCAATAATGGATGCTAATGCTGGCCTTATTTTCGAGCCTGCTAGATCTTTGACACTCTTCTGACTATTCAGTTTAGTGATGTAGCAACCATTGAGAAAGGCTCTTGAGTTGTCATTTTCTTACATATGTATACTACTGTTTTAACAATAGTGTACATCAGATGCCAGTATCTGATAGGTTGAAATTGTAAGGTATGTGTATTTTACCAAAATAAGACAGAATCTATTGTAAGAAAGACCACTATTTTATATGTAACATTAAAAATGTTGCCAATTCAGCTATGACACCTGACCAACTGTAAAAGGCATTCTTATTTAAGAGTTGGCATAATGTTGAAAAATATGCATCATAGAAGAAATATGGTAGTAAAAGACAAAATTGAATGCTAATCTTGATTTCTTTTTATTTGCATAAATTTATAGTGCACAAGTGTAATTTTGTTACATGGATATATTGCATAATGAAGTCAAGGCTCTTTAGTGTATCCATCACCCAAATAATGTACATTGTACCTATTAAGTAATTTCTCATCATTCACCCCCTTTTCACCCTCTTACCCTTCTGAGTCTCCATTGTCTATCATTCCATACTCTATGTCCATGTGTATACATTATTTATCTCCCACTTATAAGTGAGAACATGCAGTACTTATCTGTTTCTGAGTTGTTCCCCTTAAAATGGAAGCCTCCACTTCCATCTAAGTGGCTACAAAAGACATGATTTCATTCTTTTTAGGGTTGAATAATATTCCATTGTGTATACATACCACATTTTCTTTATCCAATCATCCATTAATGGACACTTAGGTTGATTCCATATCTTTTCTATTGTGAATAGTGTTGTGATAAAGATATGCATGCAGATATCTTTTTGGTATAATGATTTCTTTTCTTTTGGGTAGATATCCAGTGGGATTGCTGGATCGAATGGTAGTTCTATTTTTAGTTCTTTATGAAATCTCCATACTGTTTTCCAAAAAGGTTGTGCTAATTTACATTCCCACCAAAAGTGTATAAGCATTCCCTTTCCTCCACATCTTTACCAACATCTGTTATTTTGTGTGTGTGTGTCTTTTTAATAATAGCCATTCTGATAGATTGAAGATGATATCTTATTGGGGTTTTAATTTGCATTTCTCTGATGATTACTGATGTTGAGCATTTTTTCATATGCTTTTTGGACATTTGTGAATGTTCTTTTGAAAAATGTCTATTCATTTTCTTTGCCAATCATTTAAAGAGGTTATTTGGGGGCTTTTGTTGTGTTGTTTGAGTTCCTTGTTAATTCTGGATATTAGTCCCTTGTCAGATGGATAGTTTGAAAATATTTTCTCCCATTCTGCAGGTTGTCTGTTCACTCTGTTGATTATTTCTTTTGCTGTGCAGAAGCTTTGCAGTTTAAATAAGTCTCATTTATCTATTTTTATTTTCACTGCCTGTTTTTGAGGTCTTAGTCATGAATTCTGTGCCTAAACCAATGACTAGAAGAGTTTTCTCTAGGTTTTCTTCTAGTATTTTTTATAGTTTCAGGTCTTACATTCAAGTCTTTAATTCATTTTGAGTTGATTTTTGCATATGGTGGGAGATAGGGGTCAGGTTTCATTCTTCTGCATATAGCTATCCAATTTTCCCAAAACCATTTATTGAAAAAGTGTCCTTTCCCAAAGACCAGTTGCTGTAGATATGTGGCTTTATTTCTTGATTCTCTATTCTGTTCCATTAACTAATCTTGATTTCTAAGCTTAGATTTACTAATTCATAGTTCCCTGGATCCTAGAAACAGTTGAGTTACTCAAAAAAGGTAGGTAACTTCTTGTATTTTGGTTTTTTTTAAAGTTCAAAAGCAAGTAATTTTAAATAAATAAAAATTTTTGGTATATTTGGGATTTAGCATTTTCAATCTATACAACTAAAGAGTAAACAGATTTCTCTGACCTAGGATTTTACTATTACTTTCATTTGCCTCTGTAGAATATTAGAGTGAGGGTTTTGAAGCCAAAGG